>FIZR01027354.1:0-25552 GCA_900060175.1 Ferrisia virgata | reverse complement strand
CTAAAGCTTTTTTTTTTTTTTTTTTTTTTTTTTTTTTATTCTTCCAAGTGATAATACGTATATCTAACAATGGAGTAGAACTAGAAATAAACCTACGGTACATTGGAAGATTAAATTTTCGCAAATTTCAATACAATCAAGTTGCAAACCTAATGCCGGAGACAATAGCAGACTTTGAGATAGAAAACTTGAATGCTATAAAGTTTCAATATTTAAGCCACGATTTAATCCTCGATAAAGTGTCGGAATAAATACTAAGCGTTGGCTATTCTTGGAGAATAGAATGGCCATGACAACACACACGTTCGCTTCCAATAAAAGCTCGCATACAAAACTTGGTTGGCAAAAAGAAATCTTTTGTTAAAACGTCTATCACAATTCTCATTATACCTTCTAAACATTATCTTCGAGATATTTTAAAAAGAATGTATCGGGTATCGATTCTAGTCCTGTCCATCCCGGTAATCTGTGCTGTAGTATTCAGTACAACTTGCTTTTTTAATTAGCACTCTACGCTCGAAGTCCACACGCAGAAATATATATTGGAAAACTATGATACTAGACAAATTTTAAGTCTGCACGATTAGTGATTTTCAACTCGTTATTTCCTTATTTCATCCAAACTAATTTCCAATACTTTCATCATTCATAGATTTGTGTTTGCGATCGTAGATAACGATACTTATTTACTTAATACGTCAACTTTGGGAGTTTACTTGATAGTTTTTGCTAATGTAAATTTTATTGAAATATTCCATCGCTAGGCAGCTTCTTATCACGATCTTTAGTAGTTTGAAGTTCGAACTTTCATAATTATCGAATTCGCATTTCAAATTTTATAAGAACTGAATCGTTATCAGTGTTACGTAATAAATTATTCATTCTTCATGCCTCCGAAATTAAAAACCCTCGAGATGGTTGAAAAATTATTATTTATGGAATATTACAAAGTAAATGTACTTCAGAACAAGAATAAAACGATTTTCTTGAAAAAAATTCAAATCATTTTTTAACAGTTTTTTATCGTTGTCTCGTTGTCAATAATTGTCATTATTTAAAAAGAAAAAAATAGTTGTTCCAGTCTTGATGACGTCACAACTAAACAATAACAAACACAGGTAGCCATGTTTGATTTAAAATTGATAAATGTTTTTTGATTTAAAAATAATGCTAAAAAATAAGATTTTTTATTAATTTTAAAGTTAGTAGTGCTCCTGGTTTTAAAAGTGATTATGTTACAATATTCCTGGCACACTGTTACGATTTACGAATTAAAATCAAATAACAGATCGCAATCACTGGTATAATGGTAAAGGCGAAGGGTAAAAAATACTACGGTATCCTCACGAGTAAGTGTATATTTTCATTTTTCAATGCTATGTCGTAAATTACCCTTTAGCGATTAATTAATGAACTTTGAACACCACAAAAGAGCTTTAGAATTTCAATGATACGAACGAGTTACGTATGTAAATAATTTTTTGCCCAGAAAGCAAAAAGTTCCGCGAACCAGAACCGAACTTTATGCCGGAATACCGGAAGCGAAGATATACGATCCCCGAAGTTGAATATATTTTCAATTTGTCAACAATTCCGGTATTTATACGGACTAGAAAAGTGATACAAGTAGCTAAATGCTTTACTATCCTTATGAAATGCTTAATCAGATACAAAGTTTTAGAGTAAACTTGCACATTTAATCAGCGATTTGAAAACTTCTATAGTCTTTTAATTAATTCTCGTGCACGAGTAATCTCGCAGAAAAAGTATCGACGTAACGAAAACAACTATGTATCTGAACGGAAAACGCTATTATATATATTTTTTTTTATTTTTCATTCAATTTTTTTCTTTAAATATGTGTACTACAAACTATATACGTCTGGTTATAGTCACAGATTCTATCGAAAGAAATAAGAAAACAACGCTATGCGAAATCAACTCTATCGATATATTCTTTTCTTTCATATCGAATTTCAAATCAATTTATCACAAAACTGAAACATCCGAAACAGTATACCTTTGAGGTCCGATCTATCAAAAGCAACGTGAACGTGAGGTACAGTACGATTCTTATAAAATGTAATTTAATAAAAACTTGCTAGAATTGGCGTGTTATAATGTACAGTGTAGCGTTTGAAAAAAGAAATCAAAATTAAAACCTTTAAGTGTACGAAGGAAGCAATGACTTGCGAATGAAACTTTGACACTGGCAGTTCGAAATGATTGAAGTTCGTCTAATGTCGTTTTCAAAATTTCGCTTTGTTTTATAAAATACGAGCACATGTCAACACGTTGATGTTGAATATGAAAATATCACGCAATATTAAAGATTACCGGTAAAATTCCACCCAGGATAACCCATCATTTACAAATTTAATACGTAAACTTATCATTACGTGTTATACAAAATTGCACCCGAACGTATCTACTATGTCAACATGTAAAGGTTCATCAACCTCGTGTTTTATTTCCCGGATAGTTGCATTAGATTGTAGTGAAAATTTGCACGTTTAAAATTTTTCGAAATAGTAGCCAAAAAGGCTCGTTGGTGTTTAAATAAATACGCCGATAGGTTCAATATTCTAACGGTCGTTGATCATGGTATATTTTTCAAAGACTGGAATCATGTTAAAGACCTTTCAATTTAATGTTATCAAATTACAATTTAACCGCTCCTTCTTACTCATCGCAATTTTCTCGATAACCTTGTAGAATTTTTTTTTTTTAGAATAGTTAATTAATTTAATTTTGTATTATGTATATTTCAGAAAAATAGGCTATCGATTAGTAGAATAATTTCCTCATAGGTATACTAAAAAGCGATAAGTAATATTTTTAAAAACGTAAAATTAAAAGTTTTTTTTTTTTTTTGAAATTTAGTAACCGCTAACAATTTTTTATTAAGCATTTTATGGTGATTTTTTTTTTAATGTTTTAAATTCAAATATCGCGTTCAAAATTCGCAGCTACTAAAGTGTGAATGTTAAAGGGGAAACCATATTTTTTAATTATTAATTTTGAGCATTGAACCGTAAAGACGTGAGTTATTTTTCAAGTTAAATATAAGCGTAGGTGTTGAAAACGCCGAGCCGTGTATGTTCTAATTTTAACGTCATTTGCATGACTTAGATAACGAAAAAAAAAAAAAAAAAAAAAAAAAAAAAAAAAAAAAAAATGAAATGAAATGAATTAATTTTTGTACTTACCAATTTGAACATTTTGTTTATTTTGTAAAGTCTCGTTTTGTCTAAAACAAAATAAAACGACTACTTTAAAGTCTTTAAAACGCGAACTTGTGAACAATCAGATTACAGTTGATTTGAGATTTGTGTGCCTTTATATACACAAACCGGTTAAGGCGAGATAGGTGATAGGGGTATTTAGTAGCGGTGGTGTTAACTTTTTTTTTTGTAGATTATACCACTGTTGCCTACTTACTTTCATTACATTAAGGTCAAATTACAGAATAATAAGGTAACGTTTATTATACGTGGTGTCCGAAAAATCATCGGTTTGTCGTAATGATCCGAGAGTAAAAGATGATTATTTTACGTCAAGTGTAAACGAATCGCTTACGAATGTCGAATGTGTGTATTTGTATACTCGTAGTATATACGAAAGTACGTACATATGTACATTACGTAAAATAAATATGGTAGCGTGTACTTACATATTTCTTTTGCATCGATTTTCTTTACGTTTCCTATATCTGGTACTCGATGTTTTATTTTTTCACGTATATTCTTACGTGTATTACGCGATATTTCTCAATTTATTTTCATATTTTGGATGAATTCGTGTATGTTTGTTTTTTTGTACACGGTGAAAATTTCTATTTCTATTTTGTACGAAAGTTTCATCGATGTTGAAAATCGTTTGAGGAAAAGATGAATGTTGATTTTATTTCGTTTAAATATTATACTTAATGTACTACTATTTCCAAATCCCTATAGCTCTCAGAAGTTACACAAAGGTCATGATTGAAAATTATTTTTATCCTGACGCGGTATCACGATGTTTTGTTCGAAAATATCGAATTTTTACCTTTTTGGTATTATTTGTAAATTTTAATAAAGTCTCGTGTATAATTTTTTATATGTGTGAAATTCGCGTGCACAGGCTGAAAATGCGTGACAGGTTTGGGTTTCGCATGTTAGGTTAAAATCTCTTCCAAAGTATACACGTTTATGATAGCCTTTTTTGTTGTTGTTGTTGTTGTTTTTTGAGCGATCAGTAGCCGTTGAATGGTTTAGCATGTATGTTAGGCATCCATTTAGGATGGTTCCATCTTGTTGTTTTTATTGTTTAGTTTGCGTAAAAGTTGTACTTTTTTTTTTTGGAAAATGACCGATTTAGAAAATACTGAAAAAATTTTAAATGATAAAATATATCTAAATTTAATACATAAAAAATTGTCTATGCTGAGTAAGTTCGATTTATCCGGTCGAATTAAATTATTTACTAAAATATTGTATTGTTTTTCGAGGTTTTTTACTTTAATATTCATTTTATCAAAATAATTCGACATATTATTTATAGGGTTGCACAGGATAAGAAGGTGGAGAGAGGGGTGGCAATATCTTTTTTGAGTTGAGTAATGCTGTTTTACCTTGAAATATTAAAAAAAAAAAAAAATTAGCCACTTAAAGCGACTGAATAGAAACATGGGACGATTTTTCTGCCTCTTTGATTTTCATGAGTCAATTTTACACAGTTGCAAGTATTGAATCGTGTAAAAGACTGAAAATTTTATTCGTATATTAAACAAATATCCAGCATTCACTTCATCTGTAATAAATCTGAATTTTGATATTTTTTATGTATTTAGATGAAGTAAGCTGTTCCTGGAAATTTGTGAAAGAGATTTTCAATGCTACTCTGTTCTCTTGCACTAAGATCTGGGGTATTTTAAATTTTTTTTCGAATTGGAGAAAGTTTTTTCCTAGTTCTCTTAGAAAATCATGATAAAACAAAACATTATATTTTTTTAAATCCCTAAAAAAGAGCTATTGGTAAAACAATTGCCATATTAAGGATGATTTTACTTAAAATACGTTTAATGATCACATTTGTGAAAAATTTTTTGAATTTTTAGCCTGATTTTCTATGTCATATTGTTAATGAAAACCAAGCTATTATGGTCTATCAACCTACGGTGGACGTGAAGGCAGTGTCAAAAAAATCCGTTTTGAGTTCCTAGAAGACCATTACGAACGTTTTTGGCCATCTTAGATATTTATTTGTATTTTTTCATTATATTTTTCCTTCAGAAACTAAAAAATTATTTGCTTAGTTCCATACCGACCGAAATCAATCAATTCTGGTAAATAGACTACAATTAGCATGCCATTTGATATTCTAGAGTGGGGATGACCTCGGGTCAAAATTCAGTTGTGCCCAAATTTGGGGTATGCGGTGCTGAGGGGTAAAATCACAAAAAATGTTCCTTTTCAAGTCAGTCGATATAAAACCCAATGTTGCACAACATATCCAGAAATCAGCCTCCTAGGTCAATTAGATGGGGAGATATGAGGGGTTTCCTCCTTTTTGACCTTAAAAAAATGACCGGTCCTCTCCTATTTCCCCTCCAAATTGAGATAGGAAGTTGAAATTTGGTGTAGACTTAGTGCAGGTCTCAGATATGCCTTTTGAGCGTTTAGACTTTTCAGACTCATTGTCCCCTTCCTCTTAGCTTTGAAAACGTGATTTTTTGGCGAGTTTTCTTATATTTTGAGTTTGTTCATCGTATAAACCCCCTGTAAATTGAGCTAGGAAGTTGAAATTTGGTATGTAGATTTAATATAGCTCTTAGATGTATCTTTTCGTGGTATCGACTTTTTAGCCTCGTTGAATCGTCCCTACCCATACCACTGATGTTTTTTTTTAATTCAATATAATCATAATATTTCACGAAAATCAGTGTGAAAAAGCTTTTTTAAAGTTTCGTAATTTTAAACTGATTTAAGATGGGGCAAAGAGCGAAGTCAGAGACATAAAATTTTGAGCTCGGCGGAGCACGTTTCTGTTTAGTCTGAATTTTTGTAACTTACGTAAAACCACCCTACTATCGACTATCAATTTACAGGTGGTGGGAGGGAGGGGCGGCAAAGGGCAAGGATTCTCGATTCTGGAACTATTTTTTGCGATGAATTTGAACAAATTTTCATAATTACTCCATCACACTGTGGATTTTAAAATAAAGCCATGGACTGTATTTAGGGGAAAATTGAGCAATTGTGCTCGCCTTTTTCACGCTAAATCCAAATAAATGTTCAGAATTTCTCTATTTTTCTGCGATTTTGCGATTATAAACAAATTTATGCCAATAAAGTACTTGAAAAAACTATTATTCAATGTTTTCGTACGAAAAAAGATGATCTTGAATGTATTTTACATGCTGAATTCGAATCTGCGATAATCTTCCATCACGCAGTGATTTAACGAAAAAAAATCATAATAGTAAGCTTAGCACCCGCCCATCCCCTCCCAGCGTGTAACAGCGAAAAGCCTTTTGTGTTTTATATCTCGGTTTAGTTTTATAAACTGTTGATAAAAGAGTCTTTCCTAATAAGAGTCAAAAACGACCCTTGACCCAAAATCGCTCAAAAATGAACGAAAACAAATCATATTTATTGTAATTTAAAATATTCGAGTTTTGTTATTCGTTCATTATTAGCGAGTAAATAGGTATTTAGGTAGGTAGTCGGATAGGTGTTGAATGCCTACCTAGAGTTTTATTATTAAAAATGAATCACAGAAATGCATTTTTTGAATATCAAGCAATTCTGCAATATCATCCGAGCTAGGTAAGTTTTCCTTTTAGAAATATGATTAAACATCGAAGACACATTATCTTGGATTTGAAAATACCTACCTAAGTATTAATTTTTTTAAAGATTTCCTATTCCTTTTTACACGGTTACCGCAGATTTTGTAAGATTTCTATAGCTTTATTGTCTGTTCAACGAATGAACTATTTCGTTGTATTCTTTTATCAATTTTCGTAAAATAAGATTTCCTATTTTATTCGTTAAAACAAAATGTTGCCTTAATTAAATTTCGTATTCGATGGGGGTAAATTTTTCTGCAATTGAAATAATACATCGAGTCGGTTTTACTCTCTTTTGTGGCGTAACCACAACAATGCTAATAAATTACGCAGAAGACTTAGAATTTCGCTATTATCGCCGATCTATGGAATGTACATCGTATAGCGCGTACTTTGTTTTTGTTTTCTGTTTTGGTAAAATAATTTATACAAGTGGGTACATGATATTATTCAACGACTACTGTCGATGAAGTGTTAACCGTAAACATGACTTTTGTTTCAATGAAACCATTGAAAGGAGCATTTCCCGTATTTAGTTTTTCATTGATGACACTGAAAATGTAAAGATACAAGTTGTCTTCTCTCTCCATGGTAATTCTGGTCACGAAATAAACACTAGGTAATAAGTTTTCACAACAATACGACGACTAGATTACTACTCGGTCGTGTCGTTGTAGGTAGCTAGGTACACGGCTTTCAATTTTAATGTTAAAATAATTCAAGTTCAACGAAGTAATGGTGTTTTAAAACGCTCGTTATGTAACAACGTTCTTGTGTGTACTCTTTTTTACCAATTCCATAAGATCTCGTTTCGAGTTTATGGAAAACGTAAATAGGTGTACATAATACGTACATTTCATTGATAAAGTTGTAGCTCGTATATTTGTATTTCGTTTTCTTACTCGTATGCATAGCGTACATACCTACCTACTTATTCTAAGATCTTGTATGTACTTGGAGATATCTGCAATGTACGAGTAGTAATCTGTTTGTTCAGTTATGAGTATTTTGTCGAATTAGATTTACCAACGAGCATAATTATGATGACAGTGACATTGCAAATATTTCAAGTTTTAGCTCGTCATAAATCAATTACGATTTGAATTCGTTTTTAAAATGTATGTATCGGATAGACTTGTCCTTAGGTAGTACGAAATACGAATACGAACCGCGTTCACTGGTGCAGTAATAAGACGAGCCAGGAGCCATCGTACGCCTAGGACACCTTATACATATTACGCACGGTAAATGCTATTCGTCTCGCGTATAAGAATAATATTCACCTTGATACACTTCTCTGCTATATGATTTAAACATTCGGTTATCTTCCTGTATTGGTGTTTATACGTCTGCACTGTCAATTTTTTTTTCTACGTGGCGCGAAATTGCTTGTTTTTAATTTGTACATGAAATAGATCTAATTGATGATTTATTCGCTATTCGATAATACCATTTATGTAAGAACTCAATAAGGTTACAATTTTTAGAGGGTTTATTAATTACACTTCGAAGTGAGGTTAATTTTTTTCTACATCTGTAATTAGACGTTTGTTGTTATTTAAAGATAATATACGTAAATCGTGCAATTTAATTACAGTGAATTTTTTCGTACACCTTTTGGCCTTTGGAAATTTATTTTTTTTATTTCAGGTGATAATACCTATTTATTGTGATAAAATTGAAATTTATTCCACGAATAGTTACGGTGGGTAGTTTTTTCACTAAATCGCCAGACGGGTGCAAAAAAGTTTAGTATATTCGCGAGGAAGTTCTATGCTGCGAGTAGACAGAGTCAATGAGAAAGATTTTGAGCCTTGAAACAAAAAAGATCTGTGCAGTCCTTTCCCTCATTGATTATTTATTCCTGCGGCATAGTCTGTAGGGTTTGGATATCTGCACCCCCCCAACTTAAGACCGAAAAACTTGTAAAACTTTAACATTTATGCTAAATTTTTTTTTTTTTTTCTTAAAACTCTTAAAAATGCACTTTTTGATTGTTGAAAAAGTCTATTTTTTCGAAATAATGTGAAAAACTACGTATCTTATCAGAACTTTCATACAAGAAGACAATCTGCATTTGACTACACTCAATCGAAGTGTGAACAGTTTTTTTTTCATAATTTTTGGTCAATTTTCACTCAATTCTCAACTTATTTTCGTGATTTTTAATCAATTTTTTGCACTTTTTACCAATCGAAGTCAAATTTTTACCCTATTTTTGACGATTTTCTACGATTTTTTTCATTGCATAGGTAAATTTTAACCCATTTTTAACATGTTTTGTGATTTATGATCAATTTTGCTGCACTTTTCACTCACGTTTGTCAAATTTTTGCCCAATTTTCCGTGTATTTTAACGATTTTAAATTCAAAAATTATGAAAAATTTTTTGAAAAATTAACCAAAAATATGAGAAAAATCGTTGAAAATTATCGAAAGTTGATAAAATTTACAAGAATACCCATTTTTACAAATTTTCAACATTTATTTCGTAACTTTTTATGAATTTTTTGTGTTTCTTTATGCATTTCGGTCAATTTTTCAACCTATTTTCGATGATTTTTAATGATTATTCACGTAAAATTGATCAAAAATCACGAAATAATGTTAAGAAATGAGTAAACATTGATCTAAAATCGTTAAAGATCGCTGAAGATTGAGTAAAAATTTGACAAAAATTGGTAAAAAAAAATGCAGGAAATGGACAACAAACTCACCAAAATGTTGAAAATTTGTAAAAATGGTGTTCTTGTAAATTTTACTAACTTTCGATGATTTTCAACGATTTTTGTCATATCTTTGGTCAATTTTTCAAAATTTTTTTTATGATTTTTGATCGATTTTGTGCATTTTTTTTTAGGAATTTGCATAAATTTTTCCCCCAAATCTCAATGATGATTTTTTAACGAATTTTAAAAATCGGGGAACATTTTGGAAGACATGAAAAAACATCTATCTAATTATATTCTAGATAGTGTTGTAAATGTAGCGAGAATTTGAGATGGCAATTCAAACGTCGCTTCGTTATTCTTAGAAATTTTATTCAGCCGTTTTATCTGCATCCGGTGGATCGAATGGTCAGCTTATTCATATGTTGTTTTAAAATCTTTTAGTCTTGTTGTATACATCACAGTGTAATATACGTTTATACTTGCGATCTATTTTCACTGTTGTATAACAGGTTATGGGCCCAGCCCTGAGCTGTTCAGTTCGAAATTTATGATTTATTTTATTTTATGGGCCAAAAGTGAGCCATAAATTTTTTGTATTTTGTAATGATTAGCCAAAAGCGTGCTTAATTATGTTGGGTCGCAAAGATTTGAGTCATATTTTGCCGTTTGCTGGAAATGAAATTGAAAAGTGGAAATTTCGTATACTAATGTATATGAGGAAAAAAGGATGGTTATCCTTAATTGAGCAGCCAATTCCAGCTAAGAATAATCAGGATAATGATTGGAATTCAAAAGATATCGATTGCATGGAATTCATCTCCAGTAAAATTTCTGATAGATATTTGCATTTGGTGACCAATAAAGCTCATGCCAAAGAAATGTGGAATGCTGTTTTGGAAAGTTTTGACCATGAATCAATTGCTGTCAAGTGCGATGCAAGAAGCAAATTATTTTCAATGAAATATCAGTGTGCCAAAAATTAGTCAATTTTTGATTACATCATGGAATTTTGAAATTTGGCAGAAAAACTTCAAAAAGGTAATGATGTCATGTCAGATCAATCAAGTATTATGCAGTTGCTGAAATCGTTTCCAATCGAATTTTTGCTAGTTAAAACTTCACTGGAAAGTCAGATACATACGTTAACTTGGGAACAAGTAACTTCAAAGTTGGTACAGTATGGAAAAGAGTTGGATGCAGGGAAAGAAAAAGCCAGAAATGATGAAAAAAATACAAGGGCTTGTCTGGTTTGTGTAAAACATGACAAGAAAAATTTTCGAGGGAAATTTTCTCAAAATAATTCAACTGTTTTATAACAGATGGTCGTAAAAAACAATTTAAAGGACAAGAAAAAAATTCTCAATTACTCTCGTGGATTGTGGGCTAGTTGGGCTGTTAGTGAATGTTTATTCTTGGGCAGAAAATTGTTTTTTACCGTCATCAAATATCTGGCAATTAATTTCAAGATCAGAACTCAGGGCCATTTCATTATTCTTGATTTGGTAATATGGTGGTAGGAGAAGGGATTGGGCGATGTTTCATCTTTGGTCCATTTCCTAAGGAGTCATCAGTCAAGGGCCAACTTCGTTCTTTTTATCTTTTTTACAAGTTCAACATTAGAATGAGAAACAAACTCCCCGAATTTCATGGTTCAAAGTTCAATAGCCCCCTCCCCCCTTCTTATGCAATTACCAGTAGTGATTAGCACTTTAAAAGTAGAAAATTGTAATAAATTTCGCTACAGTCAATTGGGATAAAAACGAAGCTGATGATGTACCAATACCTCAAAGCTATAGACCGTACCATACCGAATGTATTCTTTAGCACTAATTAGATGGTGAACAGATTATTACGTTATTTGAATTTGATAGTTTAGCATTTTAAGTAATTTTTATCAATAAATATTACGTCAACATGGGGTCCCTTTTTTAAAGTAAGGCCGCATGTCACGGCACCTATGAAATATAGGAAGCATGTCTTTGGCACAGAAGACTTTTAATAGCCATGAAACACCTTTTAACAGCTTCCAGACGCCTCTTAACAGCCTCCAGACGCCGTTCAATGGCCCCCAGATGCCCTTCAATAGCCTCCTGAAGTCCATGAATAGCTTTCAGATGCCTTTCAGTAGCCTCTAAACACCGTTCAATAGCCCCTAATTGTTCTTCAATACCCCTAGTAGCCCTTCAATAGTCCATATTCACCCTTCAATAGTCTCCAAATGGCGTTCAATAGTCTGCAATCACTCTTCAATAGCACCCGGTCGCCGTTCCCCAGTCACCGTTCACTAACTTTTAGTCACACTTCAATAGCCCCCAGACACCCTTCAGTGGTCCACAGTAGCGCATCAAACCTCCAAAACGATATTCAGTAGCCTACAGTTGCCCTTCTATAGCCTGTAGCTACTCTTCAATTTCCTCCAGATGTCATTCAATAGCCTTTGATCGCAGTTCAATACCTCCTAGTCATCCTTCAATAGTCTCCCAATATCGTTCTATAGCTCCTAGTCGCTCCTCAATAGCCTCTGGTCACCCTCCAAAAGATCTTAGTCGGCCTTCAATAGCCCCCAGGCGGTATTCATTAGCCTGCCGTCACCCTTCTATAACCTCTAGTCGTCCCTCAACAGCCCCTGATCACCCTTCAATACTCTCCAAGACCTTTTATATAGGCTGCAGACACCCATCAATAGCCTTCAGACGTCTTTTAAAGGTTTATAGATGCCGTTCAATAGCCTCTAGGCTACCTTTAATAACCTTCAGAATGCCCCAAATAGCCCTCAAACACCCTTATATAGCCTCCCGTCACCTTTCAATTGCCTTCAGACCCCCTTTAATATCCGCCAAGACGCCTCATATAGCCCCCAATTGTCCTTCAATAGCCGGCACTCCCCTTATATAGCCTCCAGACGCTCATCAATAGCCTCCAGATCGCCCTTTAATAGACTCGAAGACGCCTTATATAGCTTCCAGATCCCCTTGTATAGCCTTCAAACGTCCTTCAAGAGTCCCCCCCCCCGCATCTTTAATAGCCTCTAAGACGCCTTATTTTGTGTCCAGACCCATTTATTTGGCCTCCAGTGGTCTTTCAATTGCCGACACACCCCTGCAAGACGCCTAATATAGTTTCCAGTCCCCTTTATATAACCTCCAGTCGATTAGATCGATTATAGTCGGTATCGAGCTGAGCAAATGATTTTTAATTTCAGGAAAAAAAAATATAAACATCTGACATAGCCATGGTCTTCTAGGACCCCAAAACGGATTTTATTGATATTCCCTTCCTCATCCAATGTAGGTCGATGGACCGTAATAGCAAAAATCATCAACTTGACAATTCTATTTGATCCCACATTTCAGGAAAATCGGCGTTTTCGAATTGATCTCTCGTTAAGTTTTTCATTTCACGAAATTTCGACATTTTTACGAATATCGGATTGAAAAAGTACCGCAAAGAATCGCCGCTCTATTGCACGTACCATTTATATCTACGTTTAAGTGAAACGAAAACTGAAGAAAAACGCAGGCCTTTGTATGCGGTTGCATCAAATAAAATATAAGTATAAAGGAAAGTTATAGGAACGTTTGATATATCAAACTATTGAAAATAATTATAAAATGGTCCGAGGAAAAAGTTTTCAGTGGGCTAAATGGTCCGAAATAAGTGAGATAATTGATACATTTTAATTATATTTTGCAATTTATAAGTCTGGTTTCGATGTTTTTAGAGGGGATTAGTGCTGCTGAAATTTTTAGCATATTTCTCTGAGCTTATTTGCTCACCAATTACGTTTCGTTTACAGCAGAAAATTGAAGGTCGAGAAGTTACGAAGAACTTCGACGTTGAGAAGATGTATGCGGTGCAGGTGCAGGTGTGCAGTGTATGTAATGTACCAGATTCTTGATCATTTTACAGTCTCGAGAAGTGAATTAACCTTCGTGAAAGTGATATCTCTCACGAATATCACGAATATCATTCTAATCAAACTCTATACCATCAAGTACATGATACAACCAGAATCGCAATCCATTTAATTCTAATTTGCCATCAACATGCTCTCCTTCCAGTTACCTAAAAATCTAATTATAGGCAAACAGTTTAAAATTATGAAAAATATTACCATGCAAGAATTTAATTTTTTCTATTTAAATCGACTCTATTGGTTTTTACCATTTTGATTACCGAAGACAGGAAATATAATACTCTTGCATCTGTTCGACTTTCGATCGGGGATTTTAAATATTTCGAATTTTTCGCTGGAGATTTTCGTTTAATAAAATATCTGAACAGCTTACTTTCTCATTTAAATTATAAATGAAATTATTCGTCAATTAAACGAAATTTTTCGCGACGAAATGGCATGAATTTTTCAATAAAAAAAAAGCATAGGAAACTTCCATTTTGAGGTGTCATGTCGTGGTGAAATCATGAAAAAAAAATAAAAGAAAAGACGAATAGGAATATTCTTTTATTCGTTATATATTTTATTTCACGTACCTTTTCAATGTCGTGTTAAAAAAATTCCGGATAGAATGAGAAAAGAATTTTCTAAGGAAAAATCAAAAGCGAAACGCGAAAATTCCTGAAATTCGTATCTATTACGCGAAGAAGACGTAGGTATCTATAGAAATATAATAATATATTAATTTCACGAAATATGAACTTTTTTTTGTATTATTTCAAAGTGAAAACAATTCAGCGAGATTGAAATAATAATGAAATAAAGCGAAAAAATCTTACCCAGCGATAAGATTGGTAAAAATATTTAAACGACTGGTACGTTTTGTGTGATATTACATCTAATGTACCTACTCTTAGTACATACAATGTATATGTAGGTCACGGTTTAAGAATTATTGTCAATTTTTACGTCTCTCGAGGTTCGTATGTGTCTAACGTTTCCTTTGAAAGATGAAAAAAACATGGTATTGCACTTTTTTATAATACTCCACGGACGAGTGTTAAGAATATAATGAAGCTAAATTTCTCAGAAATGGCTAGTTTGGCTACGAAGTTACGTTTTATGTGTGATGAAAAATACGTTAATTGTTACAAAAACTCTCTGCGGTATGAATCCCTTTGGTATATAAATGCGCTAATATTTTTTCAAATACTATAGAAATAGGTATCTTCCGTAATGATGCGGATTTTCTGGCCTGATTTCTAGTACAAAATAATGGACGATAAGGGGGTACGTATAAAGTACAATGCATGACCCAGGAATTCAATTTGTTATTTTTTTTTTACCTTGTCTGATATTACTATTTCATTCTAACCGAATGAGAAAATTAATTATTCAGCTCGACACCGACCAACTTAGCTTGGCAGCGACATGTTTAAAATATGCATTAAACTATAAATGACTGTATAATAAAATTTAGTTACCTACGTTAAAAATTAGAACTAGAAAATGTTTACCTTCGTAAGCTTATGTAGAAAAAAATAATGAAAAATGAAAAACAGTGTAAAATTGTATTCTGGAAATAAGTACTTTTCTACATACAACATTGCAACATATTACCTCCCTAATAGTTGCGGGTACTTTTTTAGAAAAATATTTTTCGACTCAGATGCGTTCATCATCGGTGTTGTTTGAGTAAACTTAGTAAATGTATTTACCTTGTACAGGCTTATTACAAGCTGTCTTCATTATGCTTATTTCCACGTTGCGATATAGAGAAGGGTATTTTTAATAAATTATTTTCGCCTTCTTTAACAAGCAAATATCGTTTAATTTATATTAAAATCTTATATACATGGTGCTAATTACTTTAAAATTCTCGAGTGAAGATTTGTATGATGTTAAAAAAGTGTTGAGTTTGTATTTGTGTGTGTGTGTAGGTATGTTTACAAGTGCACCAGACACAAACCATAATAGAAAATAAAAGTGTTAAAGTTGCGTCGCGTCGCCTCGTCGAAAACATACCGCGAGTAATTTAAACTTACTGCGTCACACTAGCACATTTCTGGAAAAAAAATCATCGCAATGCGTTGCTTTTTGAGCCTGATTTTGCTAAAGTGAAGAAGATAAGGAAATTGTCCATTCATGGAATAAAAAAAAAATACGCGCAATGGGATGTTTTTTTCTTCAACGGTGGTAGGGGTACAGGTAGATATTGAAATGAATATCTAAAACCCCCCGAAAAGACACATTTAAAGCAGTTACTAAATCTACGTATCAAATTTTTATTTCCCAGTTGAATCAAAAGGAGAGAAAATAGATATGCGTAGGACAAACCCAAAAAATTAAAGAAATAAACCTTCTTTTCTCTACGAGGTAATCCGGTTAAAAATGACAAAAAGGCATTTTTTAGGGTTGTAAGGGGGCGTGTGCAAGAGGGCTGAAAAATTTAAACCGCCAAAAGACACATGTAGGGCACCTACATGCCAAATTTCAACCTCCTATCTCGATTTGAAAAGGAAATATGCGTAGGACAAATTCAAAAAATAAGAAAAACCGAAAAAAAACCACATTTTTAGGGTTGTGAAAGGGATGCAAGGAGACTGAAAGTTTGAACCCTTCAAAAGGTACATCTAGGACATCTCATGTCAAATTTTCAGCTTCCTAGCTCAATTTAGAGAGAATATATGAGTTGGACAAACTTTAAAAAAATAAGAAAACTTGCCTCAAAAGCCACATTTCAGAGGCTAAGAGGAGTGGCAATTAGTTTGTAAAGTCAAATACCCAAAAGATAAATCTGGGACCTATACCAAATTTCAGTTTCGTAGCACATTTAAAGGAGAGATATGAGCGAAACAAATTCAAAAAATGAGAGAAACCGACAAAAAATCACATTTTCAAGGATGTGAAACAAGGCGAGGGAGTTGAAAAGTTGAAACTCCCGAAAGGCACATCTAGGACACCTCATGCTAAATTTCAACTTCCTGGCTCAATTTGGAGAAGAAATGCGAGTGGGATAAACACAAGAAATAAGAAAACCTGCCAAAAAACCACTTTTTCAAGGATTCAGGGGAGAGAGGGAGGGGGGTTGAAGGGTTCTGAAAAGTCAACTATCCCAGAAAGCACATTTATAGCCCATTTACCAAATTTCAACTTCATAAGCTTATTTTGGAGGGGAGATGAAGGAAGAAAAGCCAGTTTTAAAGCTTAAAAAGGAGAAAACCCCCATATCTCCTCTCCTAATAAGCCTTGGAGGTTGATTTTTGGATATATTATACAACTTGCAATTTTATACACGCAAAAAAGAACGATTTTTGGAATTTTTGCCGCTCAGAACCCCCTTCCTTGAATTTGGTCATAACTGAATTTTGACTAGCAGGTCATCCCCACTTAAAAATATCAAATCTACCGCTAATCCAAGCCTACGGCTCACTGACTGATTTTTGTCGATATCGAGCGAGCTGAGCAAATAATTATTAGTTTCTGTAAAAAATATTTATAAAATGAATAAATACTTAGTACTCTTTGCTCGCAAAAGTAAATATCGAAAGAATGCCAGTTCTGATATTTTTTGCGTTGTCGGTATAACTTTTAACTCTTATATTCACTGTTTCTCAACAAATAATTTTCGCCATTTCTCCTCAACATTTCAACTAGAAATCATAAAATTAACCAGGGGTGAAGTCTACTGTTGACAGGTAAACCGATGACGGGTCAACTGTGGAATGCGCTATTAAACAACTCCCATTTTCCTCAACATTTAAACTCGAAATCACAAAATCAACCTGGATCAAAGTCAACCAATTTTCCTCAGCATGTTGACTTCAGATCATGAAATCAATCCTTTATAAAATAAGTCCACTGATATCACTTCTCTAATTTTCTTCGACATTTCAACTTAAAATCATAAAATAAGTACACTGATGTCATTCCAGGCCATCAAAATATCAAAATCCGTCCACTGATGCCAGTCCAGTGATGATGTCACACTGTTGATGGTCCACTAATGTCATCTAATGATGACGGTCAACTATTGACGATTTTTCCATTATGCGCTATTAAACATCTTTCGATGTTAAAAATATGAACAACAGTACTGGATCGTCAACATCCGCACCATTAAGATTTGGACTGACAACTCGTGATGGTCCAGATCCATCAACGCTTGAACATCAACAGTTGATCATCAACAGTGAACTATAAAGAGTTGACTGCCAATAGTGGACCATCAAAATCTGGACTGTCAACAATTGACCACCGAATCCAAACTACCAACATCTTGAATGACAACTTGAATGCTGAGAAATTCTTTGTTATCACTTCTATGGTTCCAGCAGAAGTCCAAATTTCATCTGAAGTGACATAAATTTAAAAAAATTCGTAATTTCTTTTCAACATTGGTTTCATAACATTTAACTTTTTTGTCGAACATTACCCAATTGTTGGCGATTCAGATGTTAGCGGTTCAGAACACTTGATCATCAATGTCCAGGCCGTCAAAATCTGATCAATCCAAATTTTAATGGTCCACTGTTGATGGTCAATTATTGACAGTCAACTGTTGATGGTCCACTGTTCACAGTGAACTGTAGAATGCGCTGTTAAACATCTTTTGATGTTAATAAATATGTGACTTGACCAAAAATGCTCTCAATGGTCTTCTAGGACCCCAACCCCCCTCTCATCCGCCGTAGATTGACTGTCTGTAATAGCTTGGCTTTCATTCGCAATGTGGCGTAGAAAATTAGGATAAAAAATGAAAAGAACACTTTACAAATTCGTCCAAAAAATGAGGCATCCGCGTGTTTACGTGTATACCTATAGTTTTTTGGGATCATTTGTTTTAACGTTCGATGCTTAAGAAGAATTGAATGTATTTTGAGGATGGTGAACTACATTTAACTAGCGCTATCCAGCATGTAAAGCTCCATAAAAGCGAGAAATGGCCATACGCTAGGAAAGTGTAAAAATGAAATTTGTAAAATGACGCGTAATTTTTGTACGATTATGTGTGTTACGGTAAAGCTACTAAAATTGCTGTAGTGTTGATGTGTAGAAATTTAGTGTGTATAGGAAGTACCATACGTATTCATGTCACCTTAACCTTTACCTTGCGATGACGTTGCATAAAATGCCCATAACATTAACCTCCCGGATTACTCATTAATCATGGGCGTTTGCTGATGTACCTAAATTTATCGCCTCAATACTTGTATTATACATTTTAGACAAACCGAAGAGTATATCTACCTTTCGGGAGATGAATTTTCGTGCAATTTAATTACCCATCTGTTTGTACTTCGCTGCTCGACTGGTACCTATTTATTGTAAAATCACATCGCATTAACGACTTCCTTTTTCGCGTCGCAAATAGCCTTGTTTAGATTTTTATTACCAATCGCAATTCTATATAGTATATGAAGTTTACTTATGCTTTAGTACATCTTTCTTTATTTTTGCTTGTTACAGGATCAAGTGAAAGCCCTTGAAATGGTTCGAGTAGTGCTAAGATGAAAAAAATATCTTATACGTTTGCTCGGTTGTATTCTCCAGACGACTATGCGAAATACAATCACGATGAAGATTTATATGTTGCATAATACTCGCGGGTATGAGTGCGAGCATCTCGTATATGTGACGTAGATATACTAGGTATGTATAGTAATGGATAAAAAATTTTTGCTGCACCCACTAAAAAAAAAAAAAAAGATTTTTTTTTGTTCTACCGCCGAAACAATTATACAATACTCAGCTTGCATTATAAAAAAAAATTCTTTCCAATAAAAAGAGTGAGGGGCGATTTGATTCGAACCAGGAAGATGATGTGTAATCTGTTTCAAATGTACTTAAAAAACTCGATCGAAACTTATTGCAATTGGGTAATAAAAAAAAAAAGAAGTGTAGCGAAAATCCCCCATTATTTAATGAACGAACGTAGGTTCGAAGTGCCTTGCCGCAAGCGGTCTGCGTCCGTGAACCTCTCAAGGAACTTACTTGATCCGTATGCTTGTTTCCGTTTACCGACGACTAATTGAATGTATTTGAAAAATGAATAGTCCGGTTGTAGTTTTTATCATGTTTGATGACTATGTTGAAACGTAGGTTGAATCGCACGCCGAGAGCATGTTCATGACACTGGATACTCTTATTTGCTTCTTATGTAATACAAGTTCACTTCAAACATTGTGTGTAGGGTGTTTCGACCAGATATCATTGTACGTAGGTCTAACGTAAATATTATAAGTACTAATCTTATTGTGTAATTAGTAGTCGAGCGATTGAATCTTATTTTTTTTTGGCTCGGTTTGCTGGAAATTCAAACATAATAATTGAAGGATAAAATTTTTTTCAAATGTTAGATTTCAGTTATTTGGGAGTGTAATTCTATTTCCTTCATACCGTTATTTATTACGTTATTGAGATTAATATTGTAGAATAGTTGTACGCAGTTGTTGAGAGCATAAAACATTACATGCTTAGTCTATCAGTTTGCTCCTTTGGCGTATTTTGTAAACGTGTAGAAGTCTACTGAAAATATTTTAAATACTCTAAAACTTTCAGGGTTACATTGAAAAAGTGTCTCTGGTTCAAGATATCATCCCAGAGCTAGATTCAAATTTTCAATGCCCACAAAAAGTAAAATTTAACGCTTCGTTTAAAAAAAGTAGGTATGCGCGAGCGAAGGCTGGGTGAATATTTTAGAAAAAATTACTTGTTCATCGTTAAAAACTTCATTTTTGGATATATTTGAGAGATTTAGTCAACTTTTTGGGCTTAATAGCCGTATTAACTGAGAAAATTAATTTTTTGTCGGTTAGGACAGGAGGATCAATGCCCAATTTCAGTTACGCATGGTTTGTTACTACTCCATTCACCCCCATCTTATTTGTATCATTTAAAGTAATAATATATTGGACTACAAACATATTGCAAATTATCGTAAGCTTATAGCTTTGTTCTCAAACTCATATTTCCATCAAATTCTTTCTCCAGCAGTTAATTTGGTTTTACCAAAGAGGCAAATATTACGTGGAGTATATTAAGCATACTCAATCCGGAAATTTTTTTTCTGATTAGCATACGTGTTCGCTTAAAATAACTGCTGAAGACGACTTAAAAAAGCCTTGATATGTGGCCCTTTAGGTGGAGTTTGGAGATTTGGTGTGAGGAAGGGGGGCTGAGTCTCCAGCGTAGATTGGAAAATGTGTTTATATTTATGTCTATATTTGAGCAAGTTGAAATTGTTTTTCTTATTAATGAGGAGGGGGGGGGGGGTTAGTCAAAAATCGTATTTTTGTTTCCAGTTGAAATAACTTAAGCAACTTATATTAACGCTTGAGCAAAACAAAGACAGAATTTTGAAAAAAAAATTTTTGATGAAGAAAAGGTACATTTTTTGATGTGTTAACAATCAGTTTTGTAGATTTTATAAGAAAAAAAAGCATCGCTTCACGGCAATTTTTCTGCCTGATTTTCGTGAAATATTATAATTATGTGAATTCAAAAAAAAGTATCGCTTTTCCCAATCAGCAATGAGGAGATTGAATGGGTGCAATAGAGACTCAAAAGCCAACACCACATCTACGAGCTATACTAAATCTACATACCAAATTCTAACTTCCTAGCTCATTGGGAAGGGGGAGGGGAGATATGCAAGGAACAAACTCAAAAAATGAGAAAAAACTACATTTTTGGAACTGTGAAGGGATGCAATGGGTCTAGAAAGTTGAAACCCCCAAAAGGCACATCTGTTGCTTCTAATAAATAAAATTTCAACTTAGTTCAATTCGGAGGGGAGATAGGGGAGAAACAGCTATTTTCAAGGTTAAAAGTAGAGAAAACCCCTCACATTTCCTCTCCCATTTTGCCTGGGAGGCTGATTTTTGGATATGTTGTGCAACTTCGGATTGCCTATCGATTGGTTCAAAAAGGAATAATTTTTGCGACTTTAGCCCCTTAACACCCCCTCTCCGAAATTGAAGCATAACTGAATTTTGACCCGTAGTAATCTTCGATCAAGAATATCAAATCCGCCACCAATCAAAGCATATTTCCTAAATTTGATCGATTTTGGTCGGTATCAAGCTGAACAAATGATTTTAAGTTTTGGAAAAAAAAATTGGCGATCTTCTAGGACCCCAAAATAGATTTTGTTGATATCGCCCCCTCTTCCTGTACCTGTCTTAGGTTGGTAGACCGTAATAGTATGGTTTTTATTGAAAATATGGTATAAGAAATGAGAGTAAAAAGTCAAGGTTTGTAGTAGAATCATTTTCACATTTTCTGAAAATTTACGTAAAATGATTTCGAAAGATTTTCAGTCATTTGTATGAAATTTAGCGTACACAGGAAATCTATCTGCGGGAGGAGGGAGTAATTCATCGTAAGGGGCTGAGCCGCCTCCCCCCTTGAATCCGCCAATGTATGTTTTTAGAAAACATCCAAAAAAAATTTATTCACTTGAAAGAACGCAACAGAGAATAATTCAATTATTTAATCCACAAAAAATCCGAAAATTCATCAATTTTTTTAGTATACGTATTGACTTGAAATGGGTGCTAAACACAATAACTGGACACAATTTTGAACTGTCGAAATTTGTGGTCCATGAAAAAGAAATCCAAAAACTCGGAGAAAAAATTTTTATGATTTGTTAGACTAGTTCGAATTTTTAGTCGCGAGAAAAAGAAATTCGAAAACTGGCGGTTCAGTTTTTCGAGTTTGTGTTCACTCGAAGTAACAGCTGAACACAACAATCCAGAATAGTCCGAAATGGTGAATTCATTTTACGTATAATAATTTGTGGCTACTAAAAAAATCTGCTGATAATTAATCGAACAATTCAAATATGTAGTCCCTGAAAAAAATCTGAAAATTGATCGGCATTTTTGTAAAGTTTATGTTCTTTCGAAATATGTTCTGAACACAACTCAGAAGGATTTGAGAGGTGTACCAAGGGAAAATTAATTTTTAAAAATGGGCAAACATTCAGTTTAAATTTGTATTTATTCAAAATAATTGCTGAACACAACTTTAAAATGGTCCCAATAGTTGGTTCAAGGTAAAGAAATAGAAAAATTGGGCGAAAATTCCTTCTAATTTTTTTTTTCAAAATTTGTATTAATCAAAGAAAACGATTCCGGATCATTTTCCCAAACAACCGATTTCCCAAATGGAAAAAAATCTCGAAGTTGCATTTAGGAAAACTGCTGAACACAACTTCAAATGTTCCGAATAAGTAAAAAGGGGTAGAGTAAAAAAATTTCAAAATCGGTTCTGTAAAAAACTTGACTGCAAATTGAGAACAATCTAAATGACCAGTGATGGACTGGCTCAGTAAAGTATAAATGTCTAGATAAATTCGTAAAGGCGCATGACCTGTTACAAATACGTTTTATTCATGAAAATCTGAAATATTTACCTTAGCAGAATTTCAAACGATTAAAATAATTTGTAGACTTTATACCTAGTTTATTCCAAAAGCGTAAATATTTTTTATCGAACTGCAATCTCAAATGATTAAATTCATCACTGCGTATACAATACACAATAAAATAAAATTCGAGAAAATTTCACGCAGGTTTATTTTTCTCACTCTTTTATGTGTTTCGCCGCCAGCAGAAGTCTATATGGGTAAAAAAAATTGTTTACTTTGCTCTCCTAGAATGATAATTTTTTCTCCTTAAAATAGGTCGAATGTTGGTTTGTGCGTTGTATTACAAATGTGTCTCTAGTCGCCTTGTCGTGGCGTTTGAACACGATATAAAAGAAATGTCTCTTTTGAGGCCTATACCGTAAAGTTTACAAAATATTTGTACCTGCGTATTTCTTTTTTCAGATTTTCAAAATACCGCTACGATCAATCGAACGTGACTAACGGATCAAAGTAGACCAGTTTTCGGCGATCCAATATCATAAACGTACGAATATTTTAGAAGCCTGATCAACGCAACAGTTAATCTGTAAGTTGACATATACTTGATGAAGTCGATTTTAATTGTATACCTATCTATCGGTGCAAGTGTTGGTATGGTTTAAAATTTCTGGCATTGATTTGACCGTAGAACCAGTTAGTCTAATTGCTAATAGAATTTTTAGCCGAATTTTCTCGGTATGTAGGACCAGTGAGGTGATTTTTTAGCAGAGAGGAAGATAAACTGGAATTTTATAGGGTACAATTGCTATAGGCATAATTCTTCAGCACCCAAGTTTTATATGTACTTATTTAGGCATATTTCATTTCAAATAAATTAGGATACTTATTAAAGGTCGGCTGACATGTATTAGCAAAGAAGGTTTTTTTTCTCTTCAACTACGTAACATTAATTGCTTCTGAAGAATTCACTTTTTTTTTTTGGTTTCCGATTAATTAATTTTTTTTCTAACATGAAGTCATAGTAATTAAAGTAGCAGGCTGGAGTTGATAACAGGAGTCCAGCTGATCTTGGCACAGCTTCATGAAAAAAAGCACACTTCAAGGTGAACTGAGATCCTTTACATAATAGTATACCGCATACTTACTTATAACTCACGTCAATTTAAATTGTGTTTTTTTTTTTACGACGGTGTACCGTAGCAACCTAATAATGTGGTGCAGAATGGATTAGTGGGTGGATGAGTAAGAAGTATCTACTGGTATTTAGATTATTACAAAATAAGCTTCAGGGGGGGTTCTACCTATCTACCCTTTTCATCTAATAATTTCGTAATTTATCATCTTCTAATACCTTTATGTCAATATACACGAAAAATTCTATATATAAGAAAATTCGGCTCCAATGTTTTAACCTGGCGCGGTACATTTTTTTATGCCATTTATTTAGCGATTTTTATTTTTTTTTCGGTACTGTCCACTGTACGGATTTATTTGTATACCTACGCGTAATATATCGGCGATTGGTTTATGTAATTTTATGATTCGATTGCAGTATTTAAATTACTATTGCGTGATCGACGAACACGAGCATCGTTAATATGAAACATTTATTCCATTAACGAAACTCTCAGGTTACATGCAGTATTCCCGAAACTGATTTTGCATAATTTTCAATTCCAGCGGTAATATGATAAAAAAATCATTGTAAGTGTAGGTTATCTGTATCTGAGACTCGGTTTACTTTAGACGTTATGGCCAGAACACGATGAAATATTAATTCCATTTCGCTGCCGGATTTTCGCTCGTATATTCGTTACGTTTCCCTTTGAACTTTTGATAATTTTACTATCGCACAAAATTCGCGAATGAACGATGGAGATAATGCATTTTTCACATACTTACGTACTTTATTGGTTTAGAAAATTAAAGCACGTTTGCTTAAATCCGCTTCGAGTCACGTTAAAAAAATATATATTTTCCGAAGTGATACCTCGTCGTGTGTGTATTACGATGGCAAGATTTTGGAAATTATAAAGTCGCCGACGCCGGTGTTGAATATAAATGAATTCCATACTCGGTGTTCCGATTGCTCTTTCTCGCCTGTCTGTCGTCTGCAATACAACGTAATCTGCACATGTGTGAGCTGGGTTTGCCTATATATTGAGGGTTTTAAAATTACTATGCATGTATGATTCAAACGTGTCGTGTTTGTTTTGATATTGCAGGTAGAATGAAGGGTATTCCTGGATAAGAATAAGCGAAATATCCTTGATCTCAGATTTTCAAAATTTTCACAAAACATCATTGGATATCTCTAGAAAAAATTTTAGGGTCAAAAAAATTTCCTCCATCCCACCCCCTTGCTTAGAATATCGAAAAAACGCTTTTTTTTTTAATTTAGTATTTACGTGTATTTGAGAAAAAATTATGATTTTAATTCAAATATTTTTTTGTTTTAGTACAGAGTAATCGCCAAATTTTTACACCTGTAACAATGCCTAAAATAAGGTGTTAATTGATGTCAAATAATGAACTTGACTTCACATAACGTATTCAGGGGGTTCGATTTATGCGAAAACGACACCATCATCAGTAACCTAGGTATTGCCCCAAACTTGGGGAACGGATGCCCCTGGGTCCCAAAATGAGACCTCGGAGGTTTGTTGTGACTTTCCTACGATTTTATATCGACACACATAGTAAATATACAAAATTTCAAAACTCTCTCGTTATGAATTGTTTTTTTTTTTTTTTTTTTAAATTTTTATTATAAATGA
>FIZR01027348.1:0-13044 GCA_900060175.1 Ferrisia virgata | reverse complement strand
TGGAAAAGGATTTTGTTTGTTTAAGATAATGGTTAGCGAGTCAATGTTTTGATTTTTGATTGTTGAATTAGGCAACTTATTTAATTTTTACCCATTACACCGTCCTCTACCTGACAGTTTATTTCATTTTATTAAAACTTTCATATCAGATTTTCATTGTTGGCGATACTTTCGCACAAAAACTAATCCCTTGTGCTGGGCAAAAAAAACACCATTAGACATTATTTATGAAAATTGGCTACGAACTTGGACATTTCTGATTGATCTCTCGTAATGTCATAAAACGGATTGTTGATGCTATGGAGAACCGTAATAGCCTGGTTTTTATCTACAATTTGAGGTAGAAAATCAGCCTAAAAACATGTCGAAAAAAGTATCAAATTACTCGTCACGTTTGTAGTCGTCAAATAATGCGAATAATTTAAAAAGCTCGAAATACAACACCCGCCTCCCTACCCGACAATCCGCTCCTGTAGATGGTGCGTACACGACGACGTGAACTGTTTACGATAACACGTTAAGTTTAGAATATTGAAGTTGAAAATAGTGTATGTGTGTTAACTTTTTATTTTCCTAGTTGACACAAAAAACTACAACAATTTTTTTGTACGATGTTGATTTTTTTTTTTTCATACCGAAGTTTTGAATGTATAAAGATGAAATGGCGACGACGC
Source organism: Ferrisia virgata (assembly GCA_900060175.1). Taxonomy (NCBI): domain Eukaryota; kingdom Metazoa; phylum Arthropoda; class Insecta; order Hemiptera; family Pseudococcidae; genus Ferrisia; species Ferrisia virgata. The sequence continues at coordinate 12,370 of FIZR01027348.1, read as the reverse complement.
GATCCGCGTGGTGTACTTTGCCAGAAAGTACACAGCCGGATTTTTTTTTCTAACCGTTTTGTTGATTTGGTTCGTGTTTCTGCATTAATTACTCGTGGCGAAATATACGTACTTAGTTGATTTTTATTTCGAATTAACTTCCAGCTGTGTACGAGTTGACATCAAAATTCGGGTCGGGTGGTTAGAATTTTTATTCTTTAATGAAACGAGCGCGGAGTTCGAAGCGTGAGAAACAGATACGAATAAGAAACGAAAAATTTAAATTGCTTCGCTGTCTGGATGCTTTTTCCATTTCTACTTCGCAGTCATGATGATGGTACTTTTCTCTAGATGATGGAATTTTTTAATTAAAGCACCGAATTTAAATTCAATTAAGAACTGTACCCAGTATCGATGTTAAATTGGTGTATGAACGTCGTCGGCGATCTGTTTTTCTCTCCTTTTTTGTTTCTTTTTTCTAATTTTTCTTCGTAGAAAGCGGATTCGAGTTATTTGTCAAATATTCGTATATTCAGGTTCCGATTTGACGATTAAATAAAATAAACGTCCGAATAATTCAGACTTTTTCTCAAATATGAAAATTTCCCAATATAGTACTGCCAACGTAACTTTTTAAATATCAGCCTTATAAAAAAAGAACGCTCAGAAGTAATATTTTAATACTTGAAATTTCATATTCAATGAATCCCAACAGCGACCACCAATTCAAAAAGCGGCGAGTGTTAAGTGGTTTCCAACGTTAAAAAATTCCATTAATTTGCGAAAATGCAAAACTTTTCGTATAGAAACAACATTCCGTTTCAGCTCTTATACCACGTTCCCTCTAACTTTCCAGGATAGCCAAAATGCAGGCTCTGTATCTTAAATCCAGTGCCTTACCTTCGATAACCACCCCAAGTGTTACACGCCAAATGAAAAATGTTTACAGGCTTGTAAAACATTCGAAATTACCGCTACAACGAAAATTTCAGCTCTTGAGCTTCATTTGAAGGCGAGTTATGGGGGGGGGGGGGAGGTGAAATATCGAAAAATTGGCAAATAACATCCGCGAAATTAACAAAAAACGAAATTACTCGACTTCATACCACACTTAAGGGCCAATTTTTCCAACACGTACCACCCTCAATATGTGCATAGGCCACCTACAGATGGGGTAATTGCCCAGATACGCGTGTAACACCTCGGGGGTGAATTTTTAGTCAACCAAAATTTATTGAAAAAATAGAGAAAATGAAATGACTCGATTTCATACCGCGCTTAAGGGCCAATTTTTTCACTGCGTAGTATCCTCGATATGAGTCATGTAGAAGTGGGGGTAGCCACCCACATCCGCATGTAACACCTCGGAATAGTTGACTGTAATATGGGTGATAGGAGGGGAGAGGAGCTGCCTATATCACCCCTGATTATGGGGCCTATAATATCTTCAAGCATTTTTCCTAGTTTACCATTGTGATAGTTAGCAATTCCTATGAATATCATCATTCAAATTTTATGATCCCTTTCTTTGCTCAACTGTAGCTCCATCCCCTCAGGGTTTACAAATACTGAAAGCTCATTTTACAGAAAATTTGACCTAGATCAACTTTAATAGATCCCATTGTTGTCCTAGGATCAATATTTAAACAGATGTGGGTCGAAAACCAGATTTTGAGGACTAAGATCCACAATAACGGAGGAAGCTCAAGGGGGCAGGTGGGGACTTTTCCGATTCGTATTTAGGGTATCAATTTGGATCAGTATACTAAATTTCAGCTTGCTGCCCAGCTTTTCCCCATGGACCTCTTTTTTCTACTAATTTTAATGGGCCAATTGTAAATATGACCATTTGAAATTTCGCTTCGCAATAACTCACTAAAAATTGAACTTCCTCTGAATATCGCTCGGTACCGAGTGTTCCGGCATTAACCTGGCTATCCGTAAACCAGTGATAGGTCAACTAATGAGACTTACATGCACAATGGCTAGTATAGCCAAAAAATCGAAGGAGCTGAAATATGCATTTTTCAAAATTTCATTTCCACCCAAACCTGGTGCTCGCCTTGAAAGGTCATTGAAAAAAAATTGAAATGATGAAAATTCGCTGTTTGCTCTAAAACACAGTACATGCGCTTGAGTATATATGGTATAGTAATCAAGAGTGGGGTGTAGTGGTTTGCAAAATATGACAAAATAATTACAAAAAAAAGACTAAAAATTTGTAAATTTTTCGGTTTTTTGTGAATAACTTTTGAAAAAGCTTCTATGAGTACCACATTAAGAAATTTTTAAATGAACGAGAGAGCACCTTTAACTCAGTGGTTCAACTGGTTATCCTGGAGGATTGCATTTATATGAAGATAAAAATATCAATTGAAGAAAACAAATATTTAGTTATATTTGGACAAAAATAAAAAAACGAATTATAATTTTCAAGATGAATACGAAAAAAGCAGAACGACTGCGCTACAAGGCAAGAAATATAAGTGGGCGACTCACGAGAAAAGATCAAGAGTGGGAATGAAGTAGTTTGCAAACTGTGACAATACACGTATACAAAATGTAGTTTAAAATTTTCAATTTTTCCAATTTTTTGTGATTAACTGCTGAAAAAGTTACTATGAGGTACCAACTTTATGGCTTGAGCAGAAACCCTAAAAGTTGTTTCGAAATCTAGAAAAAAATTATATTGAATGAAAAAAAATGGAAAATCATAATTTTTTTATGAAAAAAGATTGATAAATTTCAAAATTTTACGTTTTTCTTCTCCATCCAACATGTTTTTTTTTTTGTGATACCTGTGTTGATATGTTAATTTCAAGTCTTAACATGCTCTCGCCAGAATCCTCGAAAAACGCGAAATTATGCGAGTACAATAAATCATACCCTTCTCGTACACCAACATACCTTCCTCCTTCCTACAATAGGTAAGCGTATGGAATTAAGATACACTTACACAAGCAACTCCCTCTTTCTTGCTAAAGTAAACCTAGCTGAGTAAAGATTGAAATTTCATTCGTTGTAAACATTTCGAATTGTAAAGTTTATCCAAACACAAGGTGTGTTCTTTTCGTTAGAAAAAATAAAAAAAAAAAAAAGAGAAGAAAAAGAAAAAACGAAGCGGTAAATGAAAATAAATGTGAACGTTAAGTTTTTATCCGAACCGAGCAAAGGTAGGGTTGCAACGTAGAGTGAAATAACTTGATTGCTGTTAGCATCATTTTTGACATTTAAATTTAAAACTTTTCTCATTTTGTAAAAATGTCTACACTGATTCGGCGTGTAATTTTTTACAAATTTATCGTCTGCAAGTCTGTCAAATGAAATTGTAATTGAGGTTGGTGTACCCGGATGAAGCATTGATGAATACGAACGTTACACTAGCGTCGTTAAATTACGAAAATAGTCGTTTCCTTCTCGTCGTGTCGCGTCGTTGTAAATTTTTTATAATTTGAAAAGACAGATTTGGAAAAAAAAAAATTGTTTCGTAAAGTTTGATCAGCCTTGTAACGTGAGTTGGTTTCATTTTTGACTTTGAGTTCAAACTTAAGGATATTATAACAATGACCCTCCTATTCATTTTTTAAGCTGTACGAAAGTATTTTGAACGTGAGAATATGACACTGATCTGTAAAACTTCAACTTTCGTGATTTTATTTTGTTGGAATTTATTAGTTATTGAAGCAACGCTGCCTATGTTATCAGTACTTCATGAAAGATATATTTATTTACCAGGAATCCAAAATTCACCAAGAGCAGGTGTAAAATGGATTTGAGGGATTGATTACATGCTCTTGTTTCAATCGTTCTCCTTTTCGTATTAATAACCAAGCGATGCTCTTAAAATTTAATCAGAAATTTTCAGTATTAGGTGGTTGAAAAAAACTATACTTACATATTAAATAAAAGAAAAAATTTCATCGCGTATAAAATAACATTAAAAATGTTGTAAAATGCAATAAAATTACAATGTGAGGCTGGTGACTGAATTCGAGGTTCAGTTTGTAGAAAGAATTGTAAGTGCATAGATGGAAGTGTGCTTGTGTGTACTTTCTACTTACATATTCCATACGTTCGCGTATGTTTACCAAAGTACCTTCGTATATAATAATAAGTATAATACGCTACACATTTATGGGGTATACTGAATAAAGATATTATGCAAAATAATAATCGTTCGATTTATTCTATTAGAAAATTCGATCGTAAAAATGACCATTAATTTGGAGTATGCGAATTTACTCGTATATTATAAAATTATGGTTATACTGCGTTTATTTAGTCGTGAATTGAAAATTATTACGTCGATGTGGGGTGAAAAGCTATTTATACTTGTGTATTTGTAGTAGGTATGTTGTATACTAAAGTAAATAATGTATCTACCAATTATGGTTAGAGCATGAAAATACGAGACGATTATTATACAATGTAATTCTACCAATCTACATTTTGTATGTACATAATTTTTTATAGTGACGATGTAAAGATTTTGAATGTGATGAAGAAAAAAGTCGGGTCTTGACGAAGTAATATTCGTACGAGGCTACAATTTTGATGGATCAGTTCGAAATTATGTCGTTGGTATGTACTATGTGGGTACTAGATAGAGGTAAGAAATGCGACTTTTGGATGTTTGAGGAGCTTCTCTGGCAGTGATTGAAGAAAACAGTTTGATATTTTTGCTCAAAAGTTGAAAAAATATGCATCTGCGTAGGTCATCTATTTTTTATTGAATGCTGATTTCAAAGAATGCAGATATTTTTCCCTATCAGAGAAAAATTTTAAATCATGGATAAGTGCGTAATGCTAAAGTCAAAAATTTTTATTTTCACAATAGATATCAAAAATCATTGTAGTATAATTTTCAGGTGTTCTATGTTTGATATCAGGTAAATTCATCAGTCACGAAAAATAATGAAAAACGGGTGAAAATTAGCCTAAAAAGTGGAAGAAATTGTTGAAAATCATCAATATTTGGGTGAAAATTAGATAAAAATAGGAAGAAGATGCAGAAAACTAATCGAAATCTGCGAAAAAATGTTGAAAAATAGGTATAAAATGAACTAAACTTTGTAAAAAAAAATCATTAAAAATCATCAAAAACCGAGAAAAATTTGACGAAAATAAGTGAAAATCAACCGAAAATATAATAATCATTGTTGAAAATCATTGTAAATTGGATAAAAAATGGACCAATATAGGTAAAAAGTTCAAAAAATTGTTCGATATTACGAACACATGTTTGAAAATGGGTGAAAATTGACCTAAATCATGAAAACACTCGATGAAGATAATGCATAAAGTTTGGTAAAAATTTAATAAAAAGAGCTGAAAAATGCTAATAATCGATCAACTATCACGAAAAAATGTCGAAAAATAGTTGAAAATCAATTTAAAATATGAATAAAATCATCAAAAATGGTGTAAAAATTTGATAAAATTGTGAGAAAAATGCAGCAAATTGATCAAAAGTTATGAAAAAATTGAAAAGTTGGCCAAAATTGACTAAATTATGAATCAGATTCTGAAAATCATTGAAAATTGGGTTGAAAATTGTCAAAAATGGGTAAAAATTTAAAAACAATGATCGAAAATCAAAGAAAAATGTGAGTAAATGCGTGTAAATTGACCTAAATTATGAGAAAAAGAAATCGGCAAAATCATCAAAAATTGGAAAAGTTTAACGAAAATGAGAAAAATTTTGAATAAAATTGTGAAAAATTACTAAAAATTGGGTAAAAATGTGACATAAATGGGTATGGGTAAAAAGCGCAACAAAAAGGGTCAAAAATCACGAAAAATATTGAAAAATAAGTGAAAATTCGCTTGAAATATGGGAAAAATCCTAAAAAACCATCGAAATATTATAATACCTCCTTCATTTGCCTCCATACCTCGTTTAACGGCCTCCAGACTACTTATATCGCCTTAATACCCCTTCTAAAATCCATCATACCCCTCTTCAACTACTTCCAATCCCTTCATGTACTCTTAATACTCTCTTCAATGTCCCATATATGTATCCCTTATATAGCCTCAAAAGCTCCGTCAATCGGTCCCATACCCTCTTTAACAACCTCGAGACCCAATACTATAGCCTCGAGACCTCCTTTAATAGCCTCCTTACCTTCTTTAGGTCTCCAAACCCCTTATAGAGCCTTAATACTCACTTCAATAGCCTGTAACCCTCTTCTTTAGCCTCGATACCTCCTTTACCCGCTTCCAGACGCTTTACATAGCATTATTACCCTTTTATAGCCTTTATAGCCTTTATATTAACCTCCACACCCCTTTTAACGGCCTCCAGACCCCTTATATAGCCTTGATATCCCCTTCAACAATTTTCATACTCCTTGTATTAGTCCCCAGGCACCCTTTAATAGCCCCAAGACCCGCTTCAGTAGCTCCCATGCCTTCTTCATCAGCTCCATTACCCCCCATACCCCTTATATAGTTTCAATACCATCCTTACAGCCATAATACCCCATTCCATAGCCTGTATACTCCTTATAATAGCCTGTGAACCCCCTTTAACGGTTTCCAAACCCCATACATAGCCTTAGTACTGCTTTCAATAACCTTCATATCTCTTTTACAGGCTCCAGATGCTCTTTAACAACCTCCAAATCCTTATATAGGCTCAGGACCAGTTGCAATAGTTACCATACCTCTGTAATCAGCCGTTAGATCCCCTTCAATAGCCTCCATATCTTCTTTAACGAATACCTGCTTCAATACCTTCCGTACCCCGTTTAACAGCAGCCTCCATTTAAATTTGGTACACGTCCTGTATGCATGTTTTGAAGAGTTTATACTTTTTATTGCACGCCTTTACCGCTTTGAAAAGGTTATTTTTTGGAAGGGTTTTCCATTTTTTGAGATTGTAGGTTAATGTTGTGCATAATTTCTTCTCAGATTGAACTAGGAGTAGGAATTGTAATTTGTCATTTAGAGTTAGTGGCCGTTTGAGATGTGCCTTTTTGAGTGATTGGATTTTTCTAGCACATTATAAATACTCTTGTAGTTGTGGAGGGGAGGGGGGTGTCTGCGAGGATATTTTAAAAACGGAAAATCAGGAATACAGTTTTCTTACATGTGAGAAGAAATGATATTTGTGGGAAAAGAGTTAAACCTGTAGGTCTTCCCTTCTGTAATTACGCTGCTGTTTAGCTATTTCTGGTACACATATTTTATCTATGCGAAACCATTATCATTAGTTTGAAAATTTTTTCGCAAAATCCACCTTATGTCAGGTATTCAGATATATACCTATCTACGCTTAGCTCTGAAAACAGAATCGTTGGAAAAAGATTTTATTAAATGATAACGACGATGTAGGCAAATATTGCATTATATAAGATCAAGTCTACAGATACCATTCTTGGCAATTTGTACAAAGAATAACGCTTCCGAATGCCATACATAATGTACCGCTATACCTATTATGCTTAGCATGACGAATTTTCAAAAAAAAATTAAAAAAAAAAAAAAAAAAAAAAGAAATGCGCTCATCTGTACAAAACAACTAACCACCATGTACCGCTATAGATGAGATTTTTAGAACTTTAAATAATATTCCAAGATGTATGATAAAACATACTGACAACTATTCTCTATGTACTTTGTTTGCATTTCTTGAAACGCAAACAAGTAGGTATTAGTACAAATGAAAATAAAATTTGAAAAACGAAAGTTGAAAATAAAGCGTAAACCTTTCTTGCTTCGTAGGCACGTAAAAAGTACTACTACTTTATGACGCATAACAAACGGGGAAATTGAAAATGGAAACTGAATCGGGGGAGAGGGGAATGTGAAATATGTCGACGATATTTTTTTAAGGACTGAATTTTTTACGAAGTTGCCGTTGGGGTTTGAATTCCGGCGTATGCCAAATCGAAAAATGGAATAATTTTTTGAATTTTTGCAAATAAGTGAATACTTAAATAGCATAACGTTCTTGAATTTCTTTCAATTTTGTTTGTGGTAAAAATTTGATACGTCGTTCCATAGCTGAAAAATGTACCACGAATGGTTTCTTTTTCGTTTTTTTGGCTTCGATAGTTTTGTGCGGGATATTTTATTTTGGAATCGACGAGCCAACGTGGAATTAGCCTAACTTATCATTTTGTCAGTCTCAGTAGGTTCCAACCAAAAATCCTTCAAACTTGTTGCTTGTTTGGAATTCCAATGGAACAAGGGTTTTGAAAAATTTCAAAAGTTTAGGTTTTCAGGTTAATACTTAGATAAACAAAAAAGTTCTGTCAGGAAAATATCTATTCGTAAAATTGAAAGAGCTATTAGTGTCAGCAAGTTGGTAAATGTTCAAAAGATGAAATTTTTTTTTTTTTGAAATTAGGCTTTATACTAGAGGCTAGTTTAATGGCATGAAAAAGAATTTTTATCTACGTTTATTTGCCTTACTTTCATTTCAGTAGATGGCTCATGTGAATGGTCATGAAAGAATACTTGTGATTGTTTTTATATCTCTTCTTTTCTTACTGGGGCTCATTCAATGTCAAAGATGGACATTTATTAGGAGGCATGTTTGATATTGAAAAACTGTATTATGTCTAGCTGAGGATATATATATTTTTTTTTTGATATTTTCGACGAATTGACTTTACGATTTGAACTGGCGACATATTATGAATAGACTTGTCTCGAGTGCAATGGGTACAAATAACTGTATGGTATAAACAATACGATTTTTAATTTAGCCGGCAATTTTTCGATAAATCACCAAACCAAGGGTATAAAATAAATTGGCTTTTATCTGTTTACAATGTGATTTAGAAGTAACGGAAACGAATACATATACGAATATCTTTATAATAGGCTGCTAGTTGCTTTTCGGGTTGGAATAATTTACGAGATGAATTACTATGCATACAAATTATATGTATAGATATAACTACGTGTTGTGATATGTAATTTTATGCTCGTATTTTCGGCCCAGGTCTGCACAACGGTGCGTAGATTCGTTTTCTAATATATTTCGGTGTCGTTGAATATAAAGAAGAAACTATTGCCAGCACCTGCGTTTGCGAAACAAATTTTTATAAATGTGGACTGCAGACAAATAAACATATCGCATCGTCGTTTCGGGTCGTTAATAGCAGACAAATAGAACTGTAACTAAAGCCAGATGGAGTATGAGGCGTGGAAAGTTGGTAGACAAGGATGAAGTTTTTTCAAAAAAAAATTATATGTAGATTTGCGCTATAAATAACATGAATATAATTATCAAATACGTCATTCAACATATCAAGACTTCACAAAAATATCTAACAACCCTCCTCCGCCGACTTCGAAAAACTTTACTTTGTTAACATGTTGAAATTGTAAAAACTTTTATACAGCTTCAGGTAACCTTATTTCAAAGAAAGGATCTGTGGTGGGAAAAAAAGCTGACGAAAAACATATCAAATTATGAAGGAATAGGTAAATAACTGGTACCAGATATTTTTTTCCAAAATTCGATATTTTTACCCAAATCTTTGTTTTTGGACAAGACTTCAAAAAGGTATAGTTGGGTTAGGGGTGATTTTGACTCCAGCCTCGATTTTCGATCTAATGCCCCTAGATGGTGTACCTTGTTGTAAAAGAATTTTGGAAAAAATTTTGACCTTCACCCCACCCCCTCCCTTTTGGAATTATGGTCATTTTATTGCAATATTTTCAATAATTTTCAATATCAACGCAAGCAAAAGAAATTTTCTGTTCTTTGGCACAAAGTTACATCTCATAGAGGTGTATTTACGATAATTTTTTCATCAATTTTGGTGTACTCCTTTTCGTGATTTTGTATAAGTTCCAGATGTGCCTTTTGGCTATTTCATTCAGCCTTTTTGCACCCCTTCACAACACCGAAAAGATGGTTTTTGGGTCAGTTTTTAGCCTGATTTCCTATGTCATAATATTGTCAATGAGACCTGGGCAGTTGCAGCCTATCAACCTACCGTGTATGAGCAGAGGGAATATCAACGAAATTTTTTTGGGGGTCCTAGAAGACCATTACGGCCATTTTTCGCCATGTCAGATGTTTATTTTTATTTTTTTTCTCCGAAGACTAAAATCATTTATTGTGCTTGATACTGACCGAAATCGTTCCTATTCGGTCAATCGACTCAGTTATGTAGAGGATTAGACATATATGAGTGAGGAGGCCTTGATTCAAAATTAAGTTTTGCTCCATTTTGGGGGAGGAGGTGCTGAGGAGCCAAACACGCATAAATCGTTCTTTCTTAAGCTAATCGATAGAGAATTCAAAGTTGTATAACATATCAAAAAATCAACCTTTTGGGTCAATTAGGAGGAAAGATATGAGGGTTTGATCTTGTAAAAAGGCTGTTTCTTTCCTATCTCCTTGCCAAATTGAAAATCACTCCAATTCAGTCAATCCGCTCAGTTTGGTGACGGATTATATATAGTCAACCTTCTAGGTCATATTAAGAGGGAAGATATGAAGTTTTCTCCTCTTTTTGACCTTGAAACAGAGCTGTTCAAAGGTTTCAACTCTTCAGTCCCATCGCACCTATCACAGCCCTAAAAAGGTAATATTTCGATCGGTTTTTTCTTATTTTTTGAGTTTGTCCCACGCATATCTCCCTAGTATGTACATTTGGTAGGACCATAGATGTGTCTTTTGTGGATTTCAACTTTTCAACTCCCTTGCACCGCCCCGCAGCCTCAAAAATGTGATTTATCGGTCTATTTTTCTCATTTCTTGAGTTTGTTGCGCGTATATTTCCCCTCCAAAATGAACTAAGAAGTTTAGATTTGGTATGTACAGAGATTTAATGTTTGTCTTGAATGTGCTTTTTCGGCGTTTCACATTTTCATTCCAATAGCTTCCTGCATATGAAGAAAAAGCATCCCATTGCACATTTTTTGTGTGATGAATAGACGATCCAAATATCAATTTTATTTCGGGTAAATCTAGCTCAAAAAGCAACATATTGAGATGCTTTTATATGGTTAAAATTTGGTACATAGATTTAGTGATTGTCTTAAATGTGCCTTTTCGTGGTTTCAGATATTCATTTCTATGTCTACCTTTACTTCCAACATTACTAAAGAATAAGTATCCCAGTGCACATTTTTTTTTTTTTTTTTTATTCAATGAATGGGTAATTCACTTATTTCCTTTACTTTATGAGGATGTGGCTCAAAAAGTAACGCATTGCAATGTTATTTTTTTGTATCCATCTTTTTTTTTTTTATTATAATGAGCGTGTATAATTCATTTCCAGGATTGTTACGCCAGGTGTCGATTGTCAGATATTATTGGTTAGTTTAATTTCTGACATGAAGGAAAGGAATTTATCAATTTCGTTTATGTCATCAAGTATATTTAGGTTGGTTGTTTGGATTTTTAAGTCATTGCGGATTTGGTTGAAATTTAGGCATTCGAAAAGAAGGTAATGTACTGAGATAGGTTCAGCATAGCAGAAATGGCACGTAGGATTAGGAGATTTTTGAAATAGATGGTCGTATGTAAGTTTGGTGTGTCCAATTTGGAGCCGTGTGATTATTTCATCTGAACGGTTTAGATGTGATTAATTTTTCCAGGGTTTTATGGACTTTTTATGTTGGCGGAGTTGGTTTTGGATTTTTGAAGACCAAACGTTCTACCATTTTGTTAGTTCAATTTGGACTAAGTGATTTTTCAGGTTATGAATGGATGTCGGACTGATAGAAGAGAAATTTGTTGCAGATTTTGCGTAGTGATCTATTTCTTCGTTTCCAATAATTCCTATGTTGCTTGTGGTATGTACATTAATTTAATATTGTAGTTTAGAGTTTTGAGAATAATATGTAGTTGTTGGTGGATATGGGTTACTATCGGATTTATCGAGAGTTTGTTTTGAATGGATATGAAAGCACTTGGGGAATCGCTTTGAATTAGAAACTGTTTGCTTTGAATATGGAGGGTGGGAAGTGTTAGTAAGCAATGTAAAATAGCCATAAGTTCTGCTGTGAAAATTGAGGAGTATTTTTGAATCATGTAATGGTTGGCTATTTGATTAATGGGAAAGGCATATCCGACATAATCAGTTTCTATTTTGGATCCTTCTGTGAAATACCGAATAAAGCCTTGATATTCGTCAATTTTTTCGTGATAATACCTTCTGATAATATGATGCGGAATCTATTTCTTACAGTAGTTGTTCATAGTTAGATTAATATCCGGGAGTTGAAGATTTTGGATTCTCGTGATTCAAGTCTGATATGCTTATACTATTATTCTCAAATATTGATACAAAATCTGCTATTGAGGTTTCACCGTACAAATTATGGTTTTTAATGTATGAATGAATAGTGGTTCTGATAGGATTTGTTGGGTCTGATACTGCAGATACAAGGAATTTATTGGATATTAGATTTCTTC
>FIZR01027346.1:0-90393 GCA_900060175.1 Ferrisia virgata | reverse complement strand
AGTGTAGAGCGGATTAGAGTCCTATATAATTTGAGTAAGGTTGATCTATCAGATCTGTAACGAGTGTGGGCTAATTTCTTTAGGAGATTTATTTTGGAAAAGCATTTTTGTCTCGCGTGAGTTGGGTGTTGATTCCAGGATAGTTTGTTGTCGAAAGTTAAGCCGAGATATTTAACTGATTCGGAAAGTGGAATTTTATTTTGGCCTATGGAGATATCAATCGTTTTAGGACACTTGTATTTTCTACAAAAATGTATTGCTGCAGATTTGGTGGACGACATTTTTAAACCATTTTGTAAAGACCATTTTTGAATGTTGTTGGCTGATTCTTGAAGGAGATGTTGGAAGGGTCTTGGCACTCAGTGAGAGTGCCAAAATCATCCACGAATAGTACATTGGAGACAAAAGCTGGAATAACTGGTGGGAGATCATTGATTTTTATCCACATCGAAAGATTTTAACAGCGGCATAATGGACCATCAAAATCTGCACTATCAAAATCAAAATTGTTCAGATTTTGATGACCTTGGCATTGATGGTCAACTATTTCGGATTTTTAACATCTGGATAGTCAACAGTTGGTTTATGTTTGACAAAAAAGTTGAATGTTATTAAAAAAATGTTTCGCAGTTTTCAAAATTCCTAATGTTAAAAATAAAATCACAATTTTTTCCATAATTATGTCACTTTAGATGAAATTTGAAAGTCCGCTGGAACAGAGAAGTGATAGCATAAAAAATTTTGACAATTTACTCAGCATTTTTTTCTTAACATTCTCGTTGATGTTCAAATTGTTGTTAGTCCGTATCTTGATGGTAAAGTGTTGATAGGTCTAGACCCTTAAAAGTTGATAGTCCAAATCTGAATGGTATGGATATTGGCGGTCCATTATTGTTGGTCAACTCTTGATAGTCCACTATTGACCACCAACTCCCAATGATCGAGTGTTGACAAATCTGCATCGTCAACAGGTTTGAAAAAAGGACCACCCTTGAATGTCAATGTGAAAAAATTATCCCGTTGCAATAAAAGCAAATGACCCAATTTCGCTGTAAAAATAGAAGAAAATTATTTTAATAGACGAGCATTAGATAAAAAACAGAGAAAAAAATTGTACAACTGCGTTTAAAATGTCAAAACTTACATTCTTTTGATGTTTGCTAACGAAATATTTCCTTTATTCTCCCTCCTCCTACAACATTGCCTAAAAATCATTTACTCGACTTGATAGCAACGAAAAACAATCAAATTTGGGTAGTAGGCTTGGATAGTCGGCATATTTTATGTATATGAGTGGGGACCACTTTGGGTTAAAATTCAGTTATACTTAAATTTGGTGGGAGGGTGTGCTGAGGAATTAAAATAACAAAAATTGTTTGTTTAGCATATCCAAAAATCAGCGTCCTACGTCAATTAGCATATGAGATGTGGGAGGGTTTCCCCTTTTTAATCTTAAAAAAAGGCTGTACCCCAAATTTTAAAGATTGTGTTCTTTCAAAGTCTTGTTATATTTTCATACTTGCTTATTTTTCCTACGTTCTCCATAGAATTTTTTTCTCACGTTTCAAATTTTCATATTTATCTTACCTCTGGTTCCTTTTTTGAGCTTCCATACCCTCTCTTTTCCTTTATTCTGCTGTACGTAAAAAATATTTCTCTTCTTTTCTTTTCACATTTATCTTCCTCTTATTTCATTCACACTTTGTTTTCTTCTGAAAATCGACAATTTCTCATGTATTATATTTGTAGAAATGTTTGTCTGCAGCCATTTAACTCTCATGATTTTCCAGTTGATCACGTTGAGCTTAAAGGTATATTAAATGAAACATAAAATGAGTACGTATGTTTTAAAAGCCTCGTATATGGATGATGATAGCATTGATTCTTATACAGTCTATATAACCATCGATAAACCTGTAGATCGAAGATACGAGTAGTTGTAGCGTTTTCGTGGTATAGGTAAAATACATAGGCGTCTGAAGAGAGGTCATCGAGGTGAAAAAATGGTACAGGAACAACGTTGCGTTGGTTGGCCAATTAGAACGAATTACTATATAACACGTCTGTGTTTTGAAGAATGTTTTCTCGAGTATCTCATCTAGCGAAACCGAAATAATATTTTTCATTATTAAAAAGGAAATTGAATTTCGCGCAATTATTCAGTCGGAAAAGCGAGAAAAAGTTAATTTAGCATTTGGCGAATTCTCGAGCCGCTGGGAAATTGAAAATACACGCATCCGTCGTATCGCTTGCATTTCGTATCGTTCAACTTATACCCAATAATACAATAATACAAAGGAAGCAAACGGTATACAGTCTAACCACTCGAAAGCATCCCGAAAATCCTCGCGTACACCACTACCCCTGTCGAAAAGTCTGTTTGTGACACCCTCTTGTAGCGCTGTGTTCCTCGTCGCCTAAGAACCTTCTCTAGCTCGCGCGCTTGTAAGCAACTAAACACAATTTAATTTCTCCGCTCTTAGCTTTTATATATTCAATCAATCAATTTATATCAACCGAAAGCTTTTTAACCCCTTCTAGTAACCATATTAAAAAAAGCAGCAGAAGAAAATCTTGCGGAATATGAAATTAGGTACGTGAATGTCGCGTCGCCGACGCCAGCGCCATGCCATGCCATGCCATGCCATATCTCCGGCTTAATTAAATTCCAACCAACTTTTAATAACTCTCATATTCGTCTTCTTAAAAGATATTCGTTGTTAACACATTTTCCTACAAGTTATTCCCAATTGATTTGAATTTTACAACAGGTCTTATTGGCTTCATCAACATCGACAATGCATAGCGATAGAATTCATATCACGTTTGTAACGTGTTTATAGGTGCATTGCGTCTTCTCGTTGTCGTCGTCATCTTCGTCTTCGGTTGCGTTTGCGTAAATAGGTAGGCGGGTATTTACGACGACAAAGGATTCGTATATGCTGAACTATATACGCGAAAGCTCAAGTTCATCTTGGCACCAAATTGAAGAGCTTTACAGTATCAGCCCATAAATGAACACGATTGCTCGAGTACACTTGTGGACTTCGCAGTCGGTACGTGATGTGCCACTTGTTACTTCTCATCGTTATCTCTTAACGAGAAAGGTCAACCTTATAGAATACGTATCTGTAGTCTTATCGAGATGAATTTATGCAAGAATAGAGATGATAATGGTCGTACCCTAAAGCTGTATACTTACACGATTTCGTATATGTATTTCAAATTAGGTACTTTCCAAAAAAAAAAAAAAAAAAAAAGATTCCGACAGCGGCTTCATCGTCGTAGAAGAAATTATCAATAAAAATCATTCTTCTTCAGCTGTTCATTTTGTAAAATGTACCAACAACGGAAGAACCATCAAAGTAACTCACCTGACGTACAGTCTATAAGTAAATATTAAAATATAAGCGGCCACATAAACTACTACGTTAGATTTTAATCACATCGCAGCGAAGTTAGTATATGTATACGAGTACATAGGTAAATTCGAACGATGTGTGTAGACAGATTACGAAGGGTATATTTTGTAGATATTTATTCATTCAGAAAAACATTGATAATGAATAATATGATGTGTACCTCTCTACGAATGAAAATACATCGCAGAGAAAGAAAAAAAAGAGTATAATGTTTATAATACACAGGATATTTCATTTCAATTATGATAGCGTTTATAAAATACTCTCGATTATTATCTTTACATTTCGTTCTATTATTTTCTAACCCTTTTGCATAATACTGTTAAAATAATCGGAATACTTTTACGTTTCGAACGTTCATAATGCGCTACGATGGATTATTAAAAATGGTACATACGACGTGTGGTATCCATCGTGTACGTAAGTATTAGTATATTTATGTCGTGTATTGTACAAGATAATTGTACTGTATGATGGAGACTTTGCCAGAATGGGGACAAGGATCGCCTATAAACAGTGTGCTAATTTGAGAATACGTACAATATGTGAATTTGTACGTGAGAATGTACGAAGTATTGTAATCTAACTTTGATCATTTTCAAAGATGAGGTCGCATTTCAATTATTATTAAATTACGAAGAAAAATTATTACGCAGACCGAGGAAAACAGAAACGATTTCAAAAAAAAGTAATGTTTTTACGTAGGTTCCTCGTTGTCTGGATTGTGCTCTATTTCATTCTGAATTCTGATCTAGTGGCCTACCGAAGCGATGTGCTCTGAGTAGGGGGGGGGGAGGAGTTTCAAATTTACCAACTAATTTTTTCAAAATTTTCAACTGATTTCTCAAACTCTTATAAGTAGCTTAAGTATTAAGTTTCATAACTAAAAAAAAATTGATTTAGCACGTACATTTTTGGTAAGACAACATATTCAAAAATTACATTATTTTCAAATGAAATAAAATTTTCTCATGCCTGTTTCTTCAAATTTTAATGCGTCTATATCGCATTTGCGACAAGGATTGGACAATTTTTGGCGAATCTAGGGCTGCAGTCAAGTCATCATAATGCCTCGTTATCATTAAACTATTCTGGAATTTTACTTTTTTCCCAATTCCAATCAGTGATAGTTTTACATATTTTTCCACTACAGACATGACATTTTTTGCCACCATTTGAAAAAAATACGGGATAAATAACGCTCAAGCGAAACGAGGGCAACATTTTTCTGAATTATTAAGAAGGGTGGCTCAAAAAGCGGCGTTTCAGTCCATCTTGTAACGCTAAATGTCAAGTTTTATGCAAATAGCTTTGCTTCAAACTTGTCTTAAAAAAAAATTCTTAAGGGGCTGGCCAAAGTTCGAAAGTTTTCTCTTTTGGGTAAGACTTTGCTTTCATATAAGTCATATACTCCTTAGTTCTCACAAGTCTTCTCTCAATATCTAAATATTTTCGTCTGTATTTCAACATGAGGCTAAAATGTACAGTATACGTTGGTTGTGGGAAGGAGGGGGTTGGTTACTTCATATTTTTCCAACTTCTACCAACTGTCATCAAATTATACCAACTCCGCTCTGAGGAGGCGCAATGAGGTTTGAAAATTGAAACCTCCAAAAGGCACATATTTGGCTCCACATACCAAATTTCAACTTCCTATCTCAATTTGGAAGCAAGATAAGAGAGGAGCAGCTTTTTTAGAGCCAATAAGGGGAAAAAACCTCATATCTCACTTCCTAATTCTCTTAAGAGGCTGATTTTTTTGGATGTTTTTTACAACTTTGAATTAGACCCTCAGCACCCCCCTCCCAAAACTGAGGCATAGCTGAATTTTGGCCAAAGGTCAACCCCACTCCAAAATTTCAAATCCGTCGCCAATCAAAGCCTATTTCCCAAATTTGATCGATTTTGGGCAGTATTGAGCCGAGCAAATGATTTTTAGTTTTAGGTAACAAAAAAATGTATAGGGTGTTTCAAGGTAGAACTAAGGAATTTCAGCCAGTGACTAGGCAGCACATACCGAGTCTATGTATGCATGTTTACCTAGCCCCTGAGTCGCAGGAGCTGATATATGGTTAAGAAAAAAAATGTTACTCATTTTGTGTGAGTTTTTCAAATGATTGTAGTTTGAGAACTAAAATAGATAGAGATTTGGAATTTATTTGAAAGTGAAAAGAATTTTATGTAGATTACCATTGTGTGAAAAAAAGTCGTGTAAACAGACCCAAGGGCTTTACTTACTTTTAGACTCAGGCTTTTGTCATTGGCACTCGAAATTAAAGTTAAAATTTATCTAACAAATTTGAATTAACGTAAGAGTCGAAAAATTACGAATATAACATTTCGAATAATGTACATTGTGAAAAAATGTTGAGACTGCCTCTCCACGCATCTTTAAATAGAAAATATTATGCTTGTATTATTCGCCAAGAAAGGGAGCATTCTGAAATCTAATCACCTCTTGAGATTAGTAAAGTTACCTTCACTTTAGCGAACTTTTCCGGATATATGTTGGGGCTGATAATTAACATTACGCTTATGGGACATGCGCGATCCATATTATATGATCAAAGGGCCGATCAAAAGATCATGGCGTGGATGGGTTGTTCTTCTCTTTCCCTTAATCCGGATGGGCCTTAGGTGTGGACGGATGTGACATATGATGAGCTATTGGTCCAGGTTTCGTTGAGACAGATCCGAATGGGCCATTGGTATGGACAAGTCTGTATGCGAACGCACCTGCAGGTATAGGCTTGTCTGTATACTTCGTGTTTATTGGTAGGCTACTCCACGAAGAGTTCAGCATCACGCTACTCTCTCTGCCAGAGAGCATATTATCTCATGACTTATCAAAGTTATACAGAATACTAAGTTAGTAAACTTGCATAAAGCAATGGAATTAGTTTGAAAATTCCCATTAAGAACGATACCATCGCCTAAAACTATCTACAACAATATAATGACGGCACTTTCGGAATTCACCAATCAGCGTTCAGCATTCAGATGTAGTCAATTAACGTTGGGAATAGCCGATAGTAGCGCTCTCAAAGGGACTTTGAAAATTTTCAAGATCAAATCAAAGTGCACCAATTTAGTATTCTATATAACTATACGGCGAAGTTATATAGCATACCGAATCAGTGCACTTCAATTTGACCTTGAAAATTTTACAAATCCCGTTGGGAGCGCTACCATCGGCTCAACCTCCATGCGGATTGGTTATTTCTGAATGTTGAACGCTGATTGGTGCAATTTGAAAATCCCGCTGGTTTGTTGGGAGTTTTTACTTTGGTGTACTTCGTGTCGTTGTGGAGCTTGGGCGCTGGTGTCGCTCCCAACGGAATTTTCTGATCTAATTCCATTGCTTTATGTGAGTGCATCAACTTGATATTCTATATAACTTTGCAGCGGTATATTATCGTAGTACATCTACAAAAGCAAAGATATTGCGAAGAATAAAAATTGAACGTGCATGGAACCAGGCTGTGCGTGTAATAGCGCTTTTCCAACTTTTCTGAATACATATTGAAAGAGTGGGTATCTAGTACCAAAATATCTACTCATCTTTTTTGAAAAAATACCGATGTACCAGCAGATGAAATTTATTCCTTCATTTATTCCTTGCAATAGCCTAGCTAAGGATGGTGGGGAGGGGTAAAATATGTTTGTATTACGGGTACGAGCAAAGTATCATCAAAAATGTTGTTGAAATTGCTTATCACCACAACCACGAGAGACATTTTGGAAAAAAAATTTCAACGCCTCAAAAAGAGCATTTCTCGAAGCTTTATGGATTAAATGAATGAAGATCATTAACGGGGTTGGTTTTCAGTTTGGAGTATTTATGTTGTACGGATATAAACAATCTTCCAGTTTTCTGTGCTCTTGTCCTGTGTTCTCTGGCTGCGTCTCTGATTTTCTGTTATACAATAAAAATAACATTTAAGAAGTTAGAAAAGGAGACAGTGCCGTCATTGAAAAAAAAAAAAACTTATTTGAAATCTAATAAAATGGTAAAATTTTATAATTAAATTTTCGAACTTGAAAAAAAAATGAAAAAAGAATATGAGAAATTTTTAGCTGGACCAAAAAGAGATCAGAATCATTTTGCGACTTCTAGGGCTCTGGCCACTCATTCAAGCATGCCTCCAAGGTACTGCTTACCTAGATACTGGTTATCGCAAGTAGGTATGGTTTGTTACTGATCGTTTGACTCAATAATCAATGGGACAAACGAATGTAACATAAAAAAGTTGAGATGATAGAAGTTATTCTTTTCTGGGTAGACTTGGTACCTACTCAATGGGGATATATATTTGCGCGAGTCGTACAAATAATGGAACTTAGTCTGCTACCGGTCATTGAAATCTTAGCGTTGCGATATAAAATACAAGGGAGTATAATACCTTTTATTACTCTAATCTGCAAATAATGATCTAAAAACTTTTGCCTATTAATGATAATCTCATATTTATATTGTAGTAGGTTATGAATTTCTTGAATTTGATGCTGAATATAATTCGAGGATGTACTACAACTACAGCGATTTTCATTCCTTCTTTTGAAATGTGAAGGAGAATTCACTGTTAATAATACGTTACCTGTTACGCAAATTTTCGAAGATATGAGAAATTAGGGAGATGGAAAAGGAATGATGGAAAATTTTAAAAATGTACTTCGAATATAGAGCACCTACCTGGGTACTTACCTAATAAATATTGAAGGATGTGTTCTTAATAAATTCCGATCATAAAAATAGTTAATTTAAATTTAATGATGTACACCGAGTGTTTATTTATACCTACAGATAAGAACTAATTACATAATTGATTACTGTACAACTTTTTCTGCCAAATGAAACTCATTTCTAAAAAAAATTTTGAAGTAGTTTTTCGTTGGTAATTTTAAAATATCACGACTACCTAATGAAAAATATTAAAGTTCACCAATACGTAAAACAACCCGTTTATAGCTTCAATTTCGATTCAAATCATCGCACGATTCGAGCTATCATCCCTTCGCCTCTCATTCTTGCCGCGTGATAAGTACAATGAATAGAAAAAAAATGGCAAAATGAAAAACTCCCCAACATTTACATGTAAAACGAACGTCAAAACACAGTTTCGTTGCAGCAAATGAACCCAACATCGTATAGAAAACGGGTATTATCAAAATTATATCAAATGATAGTATACACGCGAAAAGAATAAAAAGAACTGTGATTGGTGATTTCAAGCACGTTGTCAAGCATACCCCGTTAACAATCAATTATTATTGTGTACGTGGCATTTGAAAAGCTATTGAAACAAACACGCGCTATATTTCTAGCGAACAGTTTTAATTATTTGCGAATACTCCACGTTATGGCGTATGGCCGCCATTTTTCACACTTACAATTAGCAGTTTTTATTTATTTTACCTACCCTTTTATTCGCTGACTTAAAAATAAAAATAAGTACGAACTTGATATTATTCAAAAAATTTACTTTTTTCGTATAGGTATCGATCGATAATGATGTGATTCTGGTTTGATTTTAAGATAGAGAATATTAAAGAAGATGCAGTCTAATGTATGTTCCATTCTGATAAGAGTTGTTTCCATCCGTAAAGTTTTCCATACGTGTCATTGATCAAAGAAATCGTAGAGTTACATGTATGCAGGTAAAAGTATGCGATTGACAGGTGACATATTCCCCTCGAATTGTATATATTATTGTTTAGTTAATTTTATCTTTATCGAGTTGCGAATAAAATCAATCTTCCGGATTGTATAATAATTAACTATTTATATACACGAATGATGGAGATCTTCACTGCACATGCAGTGCGCAGATTTTGAAAAATCTTTATTTTACATATTAACTATATGAGTATTAAATTTTCAGTTGCACGCATTCTTAATCCTTCAACTATTATCTTTTGTTAAGGTTAAATATTATTTGAATCGGTTGCGAGACAGTTTAAAATTCATATAAAAGGGTTACCAACACGTGACAAATATACATTGGCGGAATTGAAAACAACATTCATCTGTCGGCGACATAAAATCGGATTATCGACACCAAGACGTGGTTATGTCCGTTGCAGATCGCGGTTTTTTTTTTTTTTTAGGTACGAGTACGATTAGATTTTTTTTCTGAATCACTCTTACTATTTGGCATAGGTTAACTACCTACCTCATCATTGACGGAGCTCGACGAATAAACAATTCAAACACTTCGGTATGTATGAGTTGATACTGTACCTCTTAACCCGTTACTAGAAAATACTCGAAAACGGGACATTATTTACATGTCGAAATATCTCGAATGGTTAGACTTGAAAAGTCCATCATAAATGGAATATTAATTTTATAATGAAGTAAATGAAATACCCTAATGGCTTTGTCAATATGAAATAAAAACGGTGGAATGGCGCTCCGAGGTGCGGTCAGTTTGAATGAAAACATAATAGTTACGACATTATATCAACAAAAGATCAACTGTCTGTACGAAATTTAATACTTTACCTTTTTTCTTACTCTTTTGAAGTTACAATGTTTTAGTTTTCGGATCCTTGTATTCGTATTTTAAACCTGTTCATGTTGACGATCCTGGTCGTTGCATGTCGCGTTTCCGTTACTAAATTCAAATTTCATCGTAAACTGCTGTTATATGTTAAATCTCATTTTTATTTACTAAACTGAATCATGGTTTGGCATACATTACCATTTTAAAATTAAGGAGAGTTTGGTATTTCATTTTAGTTGTAAGTATTTTTCACACTTGATATAGTAGTCTTCATGCAAATTTAAACGAAACGATGACAAGCGCCACTTAACGGTTTTTAATTTATAAGAGTTTTTAAAAGTTTGAAACGTAAATGTTCGAGTGTTTTTTCAACTAATGAGGGAGCGATTTAGTTTGATTGTTTCAATACTTATGACTTACGACATGCACAAGTATTAGTAATTAACCCGGTGCGTAGGTTTGTTGGTATTTCTGTGACCAAAGATGTAAGTCATAAGTATACTTTTATTGAGATGAGTATGAAACTAAATGAAGAAGGTGAAGTGTGACTGTATAAGTGTAATGTTTGACGATAGTAATAGCATGGACCTTCACGGGTAAGATAAGTTCTGGAAAATTTGTCGCAAAGTACATACTTTGTGTGTAACGTTTGCTAAGTGATGCCATTTATCATGCATTTATTCGATTAATGAAACGAAGGGGCAGGAGACAGATGTTGGATTAAACGGGATGAGCAAATTCTAGAGTATTATATTTTCATATTTCATTAGATCTCATACTTGATAATTGAACTACGATATCTTAGTATTTTTTTTCTCCTATAAAATGATGGTACGATCATATGATTGTATGAAACTGTGAAGTAATCAGCATACCGATACATGGTCTTAATCTGAACAAATGTATCAATTTTCAAAAAATTACAAATATCATCAACCGTTATAGATCTTCAGTTACAACAATTTTTATTTTTATAGAATCGTAGAAATTATGTTGAGAAAAAAAAGAAATATACTATAATGACAATGCCCTGAAACACGAGTCTGAAAGCACTTTAAGAAGCACCCCATATTCAGTGTTACCAATACCACTTTTTTAAATTCGCATTTAGTGCAAAGATGCCGATGATGGCGAATCCTTATCAAAAATGTTGAATTTGGTTGTGATGTATTATTGAAATTTTGTAATGGTTGAATTTTAATTTTATTTTCGATATTCGTTCATTTTATATCAGGTAAGACTACTTTTATATTTTTAGTATACTTACTTCAATTTGTTTCAGCACGACCGCTCCTCTTTGAAATGAAGTTTTCCCACGAACTCTTGGACAGTCCAAGACGGAATTTTGTGATATGAGTTTAAATTATTATCAAAACAAGAAAAAGAATGATTATGATTCAAATTGTATAAATTTTAATTCGCGTATTGCTAAAATAAATACAAGGTAAACGATTCTTTATCTACACTAGAAAAACTAATTTTTTTTAAAATTAGGTAAATCATAGTAACAATTCATCGATGAATATTTACATTACACACAAAAAAAGTAGAAAGAATATAGAACAAAATTTATCGCAAGAACCAAACACAAGGTAACAAATTAAAAAATTAAAATTATATAGCTTGCTAATCATAAACTTATTTACATATATTCACAGTACAATCATTCGGAATACGTAGTTTTTTCCGAACTAGAAGCGGAACCCGGTGAAGTAGTGACAGGTTTGTCAGAAATACAAGAATTATTGTAAACATCATTTCCTACCGATGAAGGTGCTATGTGATGCATAGCTAACGTATTTTGAGGATATCCTAATGGAGGTCGGATTACTGTTGGTAAGTAACCTGTACCGGCATAAGGCGCAGATAGAAATCTTCTGTTGGCATGATGAGGATTAAAATTTCGATGAAATGGAGAACAACCTATCGCTAAGGGTGAAAATGCAGAAGCCGCTTGAATAGATTCTTCGGATTCCGAATTCATCTATCAAAATTATTCAAAATTTTTATCCGATCGATTTATATCTACAAAATAGCGTATATAGAACCTACCATAATTTCAATAGCTTGAAGTACGTCGCCTTTACATCTTTGTAAAGCCAACTCAATCTCTGCTCTTCTTCTTGATGGGAAAACTCTCCGTAGAACGTCAACTGGTGATTTTTGTTGGTATTGAGGTGCTGATATTTGTTGTGAATTGAAAAATGCTGAGAATGACATCTGATCTAAATCAGTTGAAATTGGTGTATTGTTTTCTGACGGCAAAGAACAATTTTTCTTTAACGATAGATTTTCGGGGGCAACATCACTATCTGTGCTGTCTTCCTGTTATATTTAATTATTCATTTAGTCATTCGAATACGTATAAGTTTGGAAAATTTGATTTTTTATCATTAATTTACCTCCGTGTGAGATATTCCTCTTCGATCATCTACGGGAAATGAAGCTACGTTTACAGGAGGTGATGGTGATGCTTGAATTTCGGAAGTTGGCGTTAAACTAGGAGATCTACTTTTTGATCTTTGTCTCTTATCCAGACTAGGTGGTTCGTCGCATTCCAGTATTTCTTTTTCAGAAATTCTTGGTCGTTTACTACCTGTAATTGTTCAGTTACGATGATAAATTAGCAAGTTTGATTATTTTTCGATGAAGAGATATCTGTGCTGAAACTTGTTTTAAATGAACTGAAAAATTTTCTCCAATTTATTGAAAACCTATCATTCTACCAAAATTTATCGTCATCTTTTAACTGCGTAGGCAAAATCAAAACTGAATTTATTTCAATTTCGTTTCAAAGTCTGAAGCTTGTTTTATAAAGTCGTGTCGAGTAAGTAAGTATACCGGGTAAATCATGAATTGCCTTTGAATTTTCATTTTGTCAAAGCAAAGAAAATCTAAGAAATAAATTTCGCCGAAGGTTTTATTGCAGCTGTGAATTTTCTCGCTAAGACGCCTACGTTGTTTCCAACATTTAATATTATACGAATAAACATTTCAATAAACATTTTCAACGTTCCTATTCTGCTCTGTCTAAACATTTATATTCTTCGTGAATAAATAGAACGTTCGTTTTAGAATGGCGTTAATAAAAATTTCACACGAAATGGCGACGCATTTGCCAATACTTATTTTTCCATCTCACGTTACATAAACGTTAGAGGAAAGTTTACGAGATGAATGTAAAATTTAATAAATATAAGACGTTTAAGAAATAATATATTTTTGAAATAGAGTGTTTGCTCTTTTGTGATTCACGATAAGACTTTCTAAAATGGGCGGCAATATTATAAATTTTTTTAAATTGGTACAATTTTATTTCGAATTTTAAGTTTAAAAAAATTATTGTCGCCGTCGATATGAGAAATATTATTTGATCTTAGAGGTCGTAGTAGGTTTATACCACATATCGGTCCTCGTTTACTTTTTGAACAGTCTGTACCTTGAAATGACTTTATATGAGGCATGTTATGTTCTATCTAAGAACCGTCATTTATAAAATACAGTATATTGCAGCTTTTAGACATTCCTGTCGCTATTATTGCTAACATTCCACAAATATCGTTTAGTGTCTATTGTGGTGTTCTGCAAATGACTCTGTCACTCACTCCTTCTCACTTTTCACACTTTCTTTCTCTCTTTTTCATCGTCGTTTATATAATATACACTGAACTACTGTAGCCTATCGTCACCCCATTTGCACCAATAACCCTTCTTCAATAAAAGAAAATTTATTCTAATCTGATTCCCCGACTCTTATCGATTTTCACTTGAAACCGTGAGTCTTTTCGAAATTGCTCAGTATTTCAAGAATTTAATTTTATTTTGTGGTCGCGATTAAATTTTATACGTTGGAAAATTTCTATCGTTTTATTTTTCTTTAAGAGTATGCTTTGAATTGAAGAGTGATTATCGTTTTGAGGCGTGAATTTCGTTTGGGTAGGATTTTTTTTTTGTCAATGTTTCTTAGGTACGTAGAAGTATGAAAAATACAATTTGTTTCCGTTTTTAACCGAAAATAACAGAAGAATCGTCGATTAAATAGCCATTAACAGTAATAATTGAAAAAATTATTTTTTATTTTCAAATTTGCGAGATTGATCCTGGCATTCCACTTTGTAAAATGAGAAATTTTTGTGTCAAAAATGTGAGGTTGGCAACTTGTTTTCGAAAAATACCAATAGGAGGTGTTGGAAAATAAAAATACCCAAAAACAAGTTGCCAACCTCACATTTTTAACATGAAAAATTTTCATTCTACCAGGAGGGGGGGTGCCAGAATAAATTGAACACGCTGTGGAGATTGATTTCAAAAGTCAGCACTTTTCGTAATTCTAATACAGTATATCTAACACTTCTTCTCTACTGATTCACCACTGTAATTTTTTTCCTCAGAATAAGTTCAGAAAGCTTTCGAATGTTGCATAACCTCACTAATTTCGTTCAGTTATGAAAATACCATTTTCATTAAATTTAATCTCAAGGTAAAAAAAAAAAAGACGTAGGAATTATTCAAACCACCTTATCAAGTATAAGAAGATATCCCAAGCCAGAATATACCAATAGGTATAATTCATCACACAGAACAATAAATTGTAAAGTTATAAGAAAAAATTCATGTTTCTATCTTAATTTGCTAAGTTATATAACAAAAACGTATAAGAAACATAATTAGGAATAGCGATGTGTATGAAGAGGAAATTAAAATGATAAGCCACATTCAAGGACCTTAAACGTTAAACTATTGTTATCGCGGTATGTTCATCGAAAAGTTCACCCTTGTGAAGTTCTTTGAGGTTACTTATTATATAATGTTAGAACCATTGTTAAAGAAAACGTGGCTCTTGTTGAAACAAAGTACGTCTTCAACTTGATGTTAAGAATTGTCGGGTTTCTATTCGAAAGCTTATTTTGTAAAGATTTCTTCTCCCGATGAGCGAGGATAGTAGGCGGGAGTATAACTCTTTCTTAATCCTTATCTGCGCTTTCGCCATTGTTTTCGATATTACTTTTGATCGTAACCGCGGAATATTATTATAATTTGTTTACAATGTTGATGTAATTTGGCTTGATATTTTACCCTTTTGTAAGTGTTCCTTGATATTTTGTCCTTTTGTAAGTGTTCTTTTTTTTCTCTATCTAACTTTTTGTGACTTCAAAAAGTTTCGAAACACAAAGTAGAAATCGTATAGTTTATTTTTTAGCTCTCTCGTATCTATCGTTTCGTTTTACAAAAGAATTTTTTAAAAGTGAGTCATGCTTGTCACAAAACCCTTTCGTGTTTTTTTTTTTTTTTTTTTGTTGTTTGGTACCATTTATATTAGATACCGAAAGTTATGTTTTTTTTTTTCATCTGCTGTTGATTTTTCTTCGAGTCGAGTGACCTTTGATTTATTGTTTGTGACCAATCGACTAAAGTGTAGGGTGAAATGGTAACGACGTATAGGCTCGAATTATGGTAATTTCTTGATTTTTTTTTTTCAAGTTTTCCAATAAAATATACCCATGCCCAATAGTGTTTGAAATTTACAAGTTATAAACTACTTAGATTGTAATTCGTCATTTTGATTTGTTTATTTAGATCGAAATATGGAAATTTATTCGAGTGTTCAAATTTTGGAAAGTTAAGAATAATCGCCTAGAATACATTCATCTCTAAGAAAGTAAGTTCTGGAAGATTTTGGCAACACATTTAGAAATTTCTTTACTTTAAAAATTTTTTCTTCTATAAAAATGAAAATATTGGCTGTAATTGATAATTTATTGAATGTTGTTGAGGTATAAAGACACACTTTCTAATTAGTTATTGTCGTTAAATACTTACCAAGTGTATCTATATCATTCGGTGAAGGATACTTGGTAACGTATATCGAAGTACGAGTACTACTGGCTCGTGTTACCTGGTACTTAAGGACTAGTAGCTCTTAACGTACGGCGAATGAAACATTCAGTACGGGATTGGGTCTTTAATAGAGAAAAGCCGTATTAAATATTGCCAACAGTTTATTGTGTGTATCAGCGACGGCAATAGGCAGTCATTTAACCCGGTACTTTGTTTACAAAACACCACTTCACCCCATCGAGCACCCTTTTTATTCACGGCCTTACTTGATGACTCGTTACGTTAACAAGGCCTACCAAATTCATCCGTCTATTCAAAAAACAAGGGTATCAATTAGAGAGTTTGTCAAGATAATGATTTAAAATGGTAAATCGTTAATGTTCGGCACAAGTTACCTTGAAAAAATAAACATTCAAATGATAAAAGTGATGAGATTGTTTTTTCTTGAAATAATTTAAATAAAAAACTATGTTACTTTGATGGTAAAAATGAAGAGCAGCCTATTAATGATTTTTTTTCGAATCATCAAATGTATTCGTTGAAATGGTCTGTTTGTAGTCTAATTACTTTTATGACTTTCATAGAGTGTGCTTTGATAATAATCATATGTTACAATTTTTTTAAAGCTGGAATGAAGGATCGTAAAGCTTATATCATTATGCATTGTTTAGAAAAAGTGGTGTAATTTGAGATGGGTTCGTTATTTTTTTAAATTTTTGGTGCTATTTTTTTTAATTCTTTTCGATTTAGTGTAATGTTTCGACTAACCACTTGAGCTAGATATTTAGACAAGCATTTTTGAAAACTATAGTTTTTTTCGTGTTTTGTTTGTACTTGTGTTTCAATTTTGTCAGTTATCTAGTAGAATTTATGTGTATATAAATATTCTCCTCTCTATTTGCGAACCTAACTGCAATTTATAATTTTTTATTTGCACTAATTGTTTTTTCATTTGTAAAAGGTAATGAAGAAAGAATCACAAATTAGTTTCTGGATAAAAAATTGTTGTAATTATTCGTGTAGTCCAGTTTGTGTTCTTTTGATTTTAGAACAAACCCCCTTCATTAATTAAATGGAAAAATTTTATTTCGTATGTGCATTCAACGATGAATATTTTTTTATCAACTTCAGAACTAAGTAATAAACATAATTATGTTTATTTTTTTTTCAAAATTTGGTGATTGGTTGCACTGTTTTGAATCGTACGCGTGGTTTTTGTTTTTATTTTATTGAACATGGAGGGGAGGTGATCGTAATAGTGATAATTTTAATTCGACGTGTGATAATCTTCTCAATTATAATTCATAGTAATGTTTTTCTCTTAGGAGTACGTAATTTGAAATTGTTGATGCAATTTGTTTTTGAAGTATTGATATGTTGACTTGAGGACTATTGGAGTCAGATTTTTGGTGATTTGACAAGCGACGTATCACCCTCATTTTTTCACATTCTTATGAGTAAGTGTTTATTTGTTATCAAAAATTATAATTATGATTTAATCTATATAGTTGGATGATATTTCGAAATGCAAAAACGTTTAGTTCGTCATATATAATTCGCCATTTGATGTTCAATTTGATGCAGTCATGAATCAACATTCGTATGGATAAGATCGATTATCATGCATTACTAATGTATCGAATAAACCAAAGTGAAAATAAATTATTTTCTTGAAGAAGATAAAATGAATATGTGATTGCTATCTATATTTTATTTCTTCTTTTCAGAGATGCAATGACATGAGTTTGTTGGCAATTGATTCAGTATGGTATATTTTGCGGAATTGTAGATTTTAAATCGTCAAACGATAATTGAAGTATGAAATTTAAAATTTGTGATACAGAAGCTTTTTCTTGGTTTTTAATGATTCTACGATATTCGTATCAAGTTATTTTACGTTTACAACCTACTTCTAAGCACGCAGAAAACATGAAATTCAAATTACCTGGACTACTGAGATGACTTCTGTTGCTCTCCTGCGAACAATGAATAGACGACTGCAAAGCCGGCAGAGAAGTTCCACTAGCTGTGACGTTGGACGAAGTGGCGATCTGAGATTGGGGGTAAATTAATCCTAATTCTCTAGCTTCATTTTCTTCTTGCGCCTGTTGCCGTCTTAGTGCAACCTGAGCAGCCATCACTCGTTGTCTTTCGGCGATCAACGTACATTTCGCGCAAACACAATCTCTCCAACGACAATAACGTTTATGTCCTTTGAGAGCGGAAACGACTCCGTGATTACGACATCTAGCACATTTCGGAGTTCTCTGATATCTTTCGCTAGCTCTTAAGAAAAAAGCTGGAGGCAATGAGCCGAGCACCGGGTGTTGAGACATGATCGCAGCGGACATATCCACGCCATTTGGTAAACTCATTCTGTCGGATAACCGCATATCACTGAAACTAGACATCGTCACTTACTACGTTCGGCAACTCAACTCGTAGAAAATCCCTTCACTTCACGCTCGGCTCGACAGGGATAACGTGTAAACTCCGCCTCTCATAAACACTCTTTTAAAATGGAGGCGCTCTTTACTGTATCCAAATATACAGAAGTCACCCATTGGTTGTTGGTATGGTGCACCTCCTACCGTCCTCCTACTACCCTTCCGCATCTACTGTATATCTAAACATTAACAGTGTTCTGCTATTGTATAGTATAACAGTACTTTTATAAAATTCAATCGTATCGTGTACCCTACAAAAAAGCGTACCAAATGAAACGAGTTTTTGATACGGGTATTGAAACCTTTAGCTTCGTTTTACCGCAGACCCTTTTCTGCGTGCTTACACGAAAGGGAAACCGTACCGAAAAATTCTCCCCCGACCGTTTACGTTCTGTTACTGCATTTTAAATGGAAATATACATGTCATTCAATTTCTTTCCATTAAAGAAGACCCGAATATTCTTTCGAATATTTCCTTGCCGCCGCGTCGTTTCTGGCTTCTCACCTACTTTATTTCGCGCACTGTTCACTTTTTTATTGTCTTTATGTAAATGCCATCTATGCGAATTTTAAATCAATTCTGTTTCAAAAGGGGAAAAAAAACACGATAGCTTTTTTGTGTTTATGAACCAAATGCTTTCGTACTTGGAGTTTTTTAATTTGTTTCGCGAAGAAAATTTCTCATTATATTTTGTATTGCATAAAATCAAATTTTATTTTCATTGAATTATCAATTTCTTTAATTTTTTTAGATGAAGTAAGAAACTATGACGATTAAATTGAACTTCGATGTATTGCAAAAATGAAAACATGATGGATATTTCACTTTTATTTGAACGATGACTTGGTAAGCCGTTTGAATCTCGGGGGGGAGGGGGCTCATTAATAAATTTTGGAAGATAATTTTTACGTAAAATTTGAAAATGTTTTTTTTACGATTTTTATGAGATATTTACTTTCTAAAGTTCATACCAAAATGGACTATTGCTAGTACTTGGAAATTATTACTTACTTATTTTGGATGCTCTAAAAGTTATTTGTAAGGCGCTGTAAAACATTTCATTTTTCTTCCGTGTTAGTAGGGTTGCCTATGTGCAGCGTTTTACTGATGGAAAAATTCAGGCTTGTTGATATTTTTCTACATGCGAAAAGATGATTTATTTATTTGCTCTGACCGATTGATATTTTTATTGTAGCATTGTAGGTACATGAATGAAATTGCGATTCAGTATTCTTTTTCTTTGATCGTGGGAAATTTATCATCTATGTCTAGCTCGTAGCACTGATCCATTTTTAATGTATCTATTTTCAGTATTAAGGGAAAAGGCCATAATTATAAAATAGATTTTATTTACTTACTTTGAAAGCATCTTATACTCTATATAGCCTGATTTTCTATTTTATATTGTCAATGTAAACCAGGCTATTACGATGTATCGAACTGCGATGGAAAAAGAACGAAGGGGAGAATATCAACATAATCCGTTTAGGGGTTCTAGAAGACCATTATGACCATTTTTGGACATGACGGATATTCAATTTAATTTTTTCCCCGAAATTAAAAATCATTTGCTTAGCTCGATACTGGAAAAATTGTTTCTTTTTGAGCCAACCGGTAGACAATCCAAAACTCTATGGCTTATCCAAAAATCAATCAACTTGATCAATTTGAGAGGGGGAATATATCAGGGGGTTTCCTCTTTTTGACTTTGAAAAAGATCTGTTCCTCATTATCTCTCCTCTAAATTGAGCTAGGGAGTTGAAATTTGGTATGTAGACTTAGTATAAATCCTAGGTGTGCATTTTGGGGGTCTCTACTTTTCAGCCTCATTGCACCCCCTTACAGCCTAAAAAATGTAGTTTATTGGCTGGTTTTTCTTCTTTTTTGAGTTTTTCCCCGCATACCGCTCCCCTCACCCAAATGGAGCCAGGAAGTTGAAATTTGGTGTGCGAAAATGTGCCTATTGCATTCTTCTACCATTACCAATGATTGGGAAAGCGATGCTTTTTCAATTCACATATTTATCATATTCTACGAAAATTGGGCTGATAATTTTTTTTAATTTTGTTATTTAAGTATAAAATTATGGGAATACTTATATTTTCATATTTTCGTCACTTCACATCAGAATTTTCAATGCTCCTGAAGATATGGTATTTTTTTATCGATTTCAAATTTCATTTTCGATTCAGTGAAGTGTATTTTTTATTCATCAGATGATTAAAAATTTTGCCATATTTATTGATGCTGTAATTCCTCGTAGCCTCTTACTGATTTTAAGGTTGTTCGTTATTCGAACAGACGTAAGCTTTCTACGCTATCTGCTTTGTCTTTAAAAAAGTATTTCATCTCTATATCACGTTACAGCACAGTTCTTTTTGTGATAAACATGAGAAATTTTTTTCGTTTTTTGATTTATCTTTTGAAACCTTAACAACTAGTGATTTTCTAGAATATGAGTTTTACTTTGAAAAATTCGTGGGAAAAGTAGCAAAGATAGTCGATGAAACTAGTATAATTTTCCAAAAACCTATATACACATTATTTACAAATTATTTTCGTCGAGTGCGTGATTTCTTAATAATATTCTTAATTTATTTACCGCACAAATCTTAAATTGGCGATTTGCTTAAGCTATATTAGTTTTCCATCATCAGTTATATAGTTGAACTAATAACTAAATGACAAACAAAATAAACAATACTTGATTTTATTAATTTAATAGGTATCTGTTAATACTACTGGAAGTAAATTAAAATAGGATTAAATTTCGTCAAAACCAACTGTGATGAAATTTTATCGGCAATTCGTCGATGTAGGATGTTTTGTAAAGTAATTCGCCATTCTACTTTCAAGGTGGAATATTATTCGGTTGTAAAAATCTGGCTTCGCAGATTCGCAATATTTTCGATTATAGTCCGCCATTGATCCGGTTTAAGAACCTGCCAAGTGCCAACCAGTCGTACGATTATCATTATGTAATATCAAATTTCGAGAAATTGAAAAAATTGTCTTACTCAGTTATTGCGGTTTCAGTTTCGAGTTCATCCAGTGGTAGAATCTGTAATGCCTTATTGGAATGGGGAACGGTGTGCTAGAATTTAGTGCTGCTCTTGGATTAAAGGTTGTATCCTGCTGACATTCTTTTAATTTTTCATTGATTTGTTTTTGATCGTTTTTGAATAAGTCGAACAGCCATTTTGTGTATTCGGCGAAAGCTCTGGTAGTCATAAAGGAAACTCCAGGTTTGCCTGTTGTAGCATGACTTTTCGCTGGAGCTGTATGGATTATTCCTTGTTTTTTAAGTTCGCCCGCTTTGCGTTTAGCGTTTAACCAGTGGTAAAATCTGAAGTGATGTATTGGAACGGGGAATGGAGTAGTTTCCTTGATTTCTCGCGGATTATATTCTCGATCGTGTTGACATTCTTTAATTTTTCGCTCAATCAGACTAGCATTGTGGTCTAGAATTTCGTTTAACCATTTAGTAAATTCTAGGTACGATTTAGTAGGTGGTATTGGCGGATCGGTTGTAGTTTCTTCTGTTTGGGTTGTTTGTTCATCCGATCCTGGTGCAAATGTAATGTAGGTTGGCTCCAACGGGAAAGGAGGTGGATGAGTTACCTCCTTCGATGAGTATTTATATGCATCAGGGTTAAGTTTCGAATTCATCCAGTGGTAAAATCGGTAATGTCTGATTGGTACCGGGAATGGTGTGGTGACTTTGATGGCTCTAGGATTGAACGTTTGATCTTGTTGACATTCTTTCAATTTTATGTTTATTTGTTTTTGGTCATTTTTGAATAAATTAAATAACCATTCGGTGTATTGGGGAAAAGCTTGAGTGGTCATGAAGGAAATTCCTGGTTTTCCCGTTGTACCGTGACGTTTTGGTGGAGAGGTGTGAATAATTCCTGGTTTCTTATGCTCACCTGCCTTGACTTTAGCATTCAACCAATGATAGAATCTGTAAAATCTTAGAGGTACGGCGAACGGAGGCGGTTCTTTAAAGTCCCTCGGTTTAAATTCTTGATCGTGTTGACATTCTTTTACCTTCTGGTTTATCACCTCTTGCTTATGATCAAAAATTTCGTTGAGCCAGTTTGTAAATTCTTGATACGAAGGCGTTGTCGGAGGTCGAGATTCGTCGTCGTTATTCTCCTGGTCAATGGGTATATTCGAAGGTTTCTTATATTTACTCGATTCAACCGGACTGTACTCGAAGGAAGCAGTACTAGATTTCTCAGGCTCGAAGACAAACGGTTTTGGTGCAGGAGGTGGCTCATGGGTTACGTATTCTTCCGGATGCAGTTTAGAATTCAGCCAATGGTAAAATCTATAGTAATGTAAAGGTACTTCAAATGGAGCCGTAACGCGAATATTTCTAGGCTGGAAAGTGAGATCTGCCTGGCATTCTCGAAGTTTTTGTTTAATCTCATCTGTATCGTGATTGCAAAGATTTTCTAACCATTCCGAAAATTCTGAAAACTTTCTTTTTGTAGTCGTTCCTTGCGGAGAAATTAATTTGCTTGTTTTTGATTTCTTTAAATCTTCAAGATGAGAATTTAACCAATGATAAAATCTGAAGTGATTGAGTGGTACAGGGAACTCGGTAGTTGTACTCATATTTTTCAAACTGAATTCCATGTCGTGTTGACATTCTTTTATTTTTTCGCTTAATAAATTCTGATCGTTATTTAAAACTTTATTCAACCACCGGGTGAATTCGATGTAAGCTTTTGTTCCGGGGATACCTGTGTATGCCTTGGTGCTACCACTACTTTTAGTCGATTTTGTAGTAATATTCAAAAGCGATTCGACCGCGTTGATGTATGCGAAATTATGTAAATGCTCAACAGGTATTGGAAACGGTGTAAATCTAAACCATTTAGCGAAATCAGCTTGGCGAATAGGTTCCTTTGTCGCCTGTCTCGCTTTTGCTCTCTCTTCGTCAGTTTCCACATCGTATAACCATTGATAAAATAAATCGTGCATAGGTAAATGTGGTTTCTTAAAGAATTTCTCCAATTCGTTTCGGTAAAAAGTACCATCTGGATTGTTTGTAGTGTTGCCAACTTCGTCGCGAGATATTGCCCAACAGAAAGCATCACGGAGATGTTCTGGAACAGGGAAAGGTGTACTCGTATTAGAAACTTTTGTAGGCTGCAAAGTAAGTTCGCAAGCCTTTTTTAATAAGTTCCTGTGGAATGGAGACGCTTCGTCTAACCACTTGTTAAATTCTTCGTAATCTGTCAAGGTATTTGTTTCGTTTAGCAAGTTATCCAGGTCTATTGGGAGCTGATTGGGCGAATCTAACGTATTAGCAAACAAATAGAACGGATGGTATTTTTCGGGTATAGGGAATGGCGTAACAGCCAGATCAAAATTGGAAAGGTTTAAATCTTTAGCCATTTCTAATTGTTTTTGCCAGACATCATCGTCGTGTTGTTTTTCATAAAACCAATTGTAAAAATCTTTAAACATCGGATCAACTGTACCGCCGAAAAAATCGTTGATTAAATTTTCAGCGACTGGTTCATTTTTCTGAAGTTGTTTCTGTGAAGTGGTTGTAGATGTGTTGTTCGTGTTAACCATATCTGACAATATGTAAAAGGAACGATATTTTGGAGGTATGGGGAAAGGCGTCGCGTAAGGTGTGTCTTCTAAATTAGGAAAATTCAAGTTTTCGGCCAAATTTAATTCTCTTAACCATTGATCGTCTTGTTGTTGTTTGTTATAAAACCATTCGTAAAAGTCTTCAAATGGAGGTGCTACAATGCCTCCGAAATATTCATTGATAATATCTTTTAAATCACCTTCTTCCGGAACAGTATCATTTGACGTAATTGTATAATTATATCGGCTAATGGTATTATTCGGATGCATCACTTCGTAGTAATAATAAGCGTGGTATTTTTTAGGCACAGCGAACGGAGTTGCGGCAAGATGTTTGGATTTAGGAGAAGCCAGTTTTTTTGCATCTTCGACGTGTTGTTTCCAATCTGCGTCCTGTTCGTATTTCCCGTACAACCATTGAAAGAAAGGATTGAAAATTGGTTTAATTGTACTGCTGAAATACGATTCAATTTTTTTTTTATTTTTGTCGTCCATCTTCGCAATATCATTCTGAGCTGGATCAACCAGAGATGGATTTTGAGTGAGTAACCAAGAGTATACTCTTTGGAATTGGATCGGAATAGGAAAAGGAGTATTGGTCAGTGTTTCTTGTGGTACAAAATTCGGATCTTCGTACGATTTTCTAATTTGCTCGTAGATAGATTTACGTCCACCATCTAAGGCTTTAAAAAACCACTTGTTAAATGCTTCGTATCCTGGTAATGGATTTAAGAAGTAATTGTCGATTTGCTCTTTTTGTGAAATATCAGTACGTGTTGTGAGTCCGCCATCTTGACCAGTCTTCGCTGGATTCGAAAAAAATTTTAACCAGTCTTCTTTCAAATCATTGGCTGCCGGAGGAGCTTTAGGCGGAGCATTGGCAGCGATGCATGTGAGAAAAAGTAAGCTAAAAACCTGAAAATATTTTTCATTGTTAGTCAAATCTTGAGCAATTTTTTATAACGAATCGTAAATAATTACCTATTCGTACTAACGTTTCAGCAGCTGAATTATCTAGTCCGGCTGTTTATTTGTCGTACTCTTAAATTATTTTTAAATCGCACGAGAATACTTCAATGATTTACCCGTTTATTTCTGGTTGGTAACTTTTGACCATTTATTCATTTTCGTTGACCTATTTAGATATTGTTATGATTTGCGAATATTCGCCTAAAAATAAGATACCTGCCTACTATTCTCAAAAGTTGCCGAATCGATTTTTGTGATCGTTAATGATTTGTTTTCGTTGTGAAAGACAATGAATTATTGTAATGATATTAATGTATTGACTAAGGCTAGATACAGTTTTTAAAGAGTGAATGAAAACAATTTCTAATTGTCAGCTTTTGGCTTTTTAGCTTGATTTTCTACGTCATAATGTGAATGAAAATCAAACTGTTACGACATATCAACCTACGACAGATGAGGGTGGATATCAACAAAATTCGTTTTGAGGTGCTGGAAGACCATTAGGACCATTTTTGAGCGTCCCAAATAATCATTTTTATTTATTTTTTCTTTCTGAAGCTAAAAATTGATTGTTGTACTGGATACCGGCCAAAATCGATCAAATTCTAGTAATAGGCTTAGATTGGCGAGGGATTTGATATTCTGCAGTGGGGTTGACCTCGGGTCAAAATTCCATTCCGTCCAAATTTGGGGGAGGGGATGCTGAGGGGATAAAATCGTAAAAATTGTTCCTGTTTGAGCCGATCGAAGGACAATTCAGATTTGTACAAAATCTAAAAATTAGCTTCCCAGGTCAATTAGAAGGAGAGATAATAAGAGGGGTTTTCCTCTTTTTGTCCTTGAAAAGGAGATGGTTCTTCCGTAACTCCTCTCCAGATTGTGACAGGAAGCTGAAATTTAGTACGTAGACGTAATGGGATGCATAGATGTACCTTTTGGGAAATTCGACTTTTCAGACCCATTGACCCCCCCCCTCGCAGCCATAATTTGTGGATTTTTCGGCGTGTTTTCTTATATTTTGAATTTGTTCCTTGTATAACTCCCCTTCAAATTGAGCTAGGAAGTTGAAATTTGGTAAGTAGATTTAGTATAGGCCCTAGAAGTGCGTTTTGGGGGTTTAGACTTTTCTTCCTTATTGCACCCCTTCACAGCTCCAAAATATAGTTCTTCGATCACTTTTTCTGATTTTTTGAGTTTGTTCTCGCATAATCCCCATCCAAATTGAGCTAAGATGTTGGAATTTGGTATGTGGATGTGCCTTTCGGGAGTTTCGACTTTCCAGCCTCATGGTAATCCCTCACAGCTCCGAAAATGTAGTTTTTGGTCGATTTTTAGCCTGATTTTGTGTGCCAAGGCTAATACAACCTATCGACGTACGGCGGATGAAGGGGAAATATCAACAATATCCGTTTTGGGAACTTGGAAGACCATTAGGTTCATTTTTGGATTTGTCACGTATTTATTTTTATTTTTTTCCACAGTTACTCTGTGTAATAGTAATTAATCAAAATCGCTCTAATTTGGTCAACAGGCTAAATTTGGCGGCGAATCAGATATAAATGAGTAGGGACGAACTTGAGTTAAAATTCAGTTATTTACAAATGGGGGGGGGGGAGTGCTGAGGGGCCAAAACCCTAAAAATTGTTTTTTTTTAAACCAATCAATATAGAATCCAAAATTGTATACACACTGAAAAATCGGTCTCCTGAGTCAATTAAAAGGGGTGATACGAAGGGTTTTCTTTTTTTTTGACCTTCAAAAAGAGCTCTTCCTCTCTCATCTCTCCTCCAAATTGAACAAGAAAGTTGAAATTTGGTGTGTAGATTTAGTGGACGACCTAGATGTCCTTTTTAGGGGTCTCGACTTTTCAGTCCCATCATTCTCTCGCAGTCTCGTATTCTTTGATCGTGTTCCTCGCGTAACTCCCTTCCAAATTGAGGTGGGAAATTGAGATATAATATGAAGATGTAGTATAGATGTGCCTTTTTGGGAATTTTGACTTTTTAGCCACGTTGCATCCCCTCAAACTCCCAAAAAGTTGTTTTTTTGTTGGTTTTTCTTATTTTTTATCGTATATCTCCCTCCCGCCTCGCCTCCTAAATTGGGCTATCGAGTTGAAGTTTTGTAAGCGGAATTAGTATAGTTCCTAGATGTGCCTTTTGGCGTTGTCGACGTTTTAGCCGCATTGTACCTTTCCTACCCTCAGCACTGATTAGGAATCAATTCACATAATTGTAATATATCACGAAAATCATGCTTAAAAAGTATCGCGGTTTTTTTCCCACTTATATTCATCTGTCTATTTAAAATGTTACGAGGATTCGAATAAATCGATAATAATTTTTACTATTTTATTCAATTTCTTAGCTAATTTATTTTTATTTATTTTAGGTTCTAACTTAATCACTTAAATGGTATCCTTCTGGTCGACGGCGTATTCCAATACCAATAATGATGATCGGTAGAGCCTATTGTTCTATCAATAGCATTCACGTAAGCGAAATAATTTACGAATCTTTCTGGAACTGGAAAAGGAGTATAGCGGACAAATTCTCCGTAAGTAATTTGAGTCAAATACTCCATTACTATATTCCTTCTCTCCAATCCTTCGTCGTCATGACGTACCCTATACAGCCATCTGAAAAATTCAGCATATTCGGCAGGATAGCCGGCGCTAAAATGAGTATCGACTTTTTTTTGAAATTCTACCGGGTCTTCTGTTGTAGTTGTAGTATCTTGTAATTGCTCGAATACGTAGCAATGTTCAGGAGGTATTGGAAATGGAGTATTGGTGAGATTTTTTATCTCAGAAGGCACGTTTTTAGGATGAAGTTTACTCAAAAATTGACGAACTAACATATGACCGTGTTTTACTTTTCGATACAGCCATCTGTAGTATTGCTCGTATTGGGGAGGTATTGTAGTGAATAATCGTTTGACTGCTTCTAAAGAGTCGGTTGGAGCAAAGGTGTGATAACCTCCGTAAATGTTTACGAAGTCTCCTTGGACCAGTAATATGGCGGTAAATAATGTATGTAAGAAAACCTGCGAACAGTTTGAATTCTTATTGGAAATTTTAGACGTTTTTTTTTAGTTGCATGTGTTAGTTTGAGAAAAGATAAACGAAGCGGAAATTTGAACTGGTAAAAAAATATTTTGATATAAATAATTTACATGGTTAACGATAAAGTAATGAAAATATTTTATTTAAATTATTCGACATAAATTTTGTGATTATTATAAAATGGTTGAGTTTAGCCAGAAATTGAAATCAGTAGATTTGTTTTATTGATTAGAATTGAAAGCTGTCGAGTATCAGTTTTATGAAAGTATTTACCAATTGTTCATTTATTATTATTATTTTATTTTTTTTGATGAGATGGTAAATAGGGTGTAATTGCAGTTCCATAACAACTTGAACAAAGGCGTAGATAATTTCTTATCTACGTCTCAACTGCTCATAATCTATAGTGCTTGTTTTAATCGTTGGTCCAGGATCATTAGTATGATTAGATTTTTTATTCATGATCCATTCGTAAAGTGGCTGGTGTTTGTAAGGAATTGGGAATGGTGTATTTGTCAAGGTATCAGAAGGTAAGAAATTTCTATCGTCGATCCAATTTCCTATTTTGTGATACAAGTTAACTTTTCCTTGATCCAACTCTTGGTATAACCATTTATAGAAAGGTTCATAATGAGGCTTGATGGTTTGCGTGAAATGTTGTTCGAGCAATTGTTTTAATTTTTCATCTAATTTTTCATGAGCCAACGTGGACGCTGTATGGATTTCATCCAAATAATCTACTTCTTCTGTAAAATATGACGGAACATTGCGAGACACGTGAGTCGTTGGAAGAGGAGTCGTTGTCGGAATAAATGTTCGTGTCAAGTTCTGCTTCGGTTGAACTATCCAGTCGTACAAAGCCCAGTATTTATAAGGTATTGGAAAAGGAGTATTTGTAATTACTGGAGCAATTTTGAAGAAGTAATCGTTAATGTATTCTCGAATTTTTTGGTATAGATTTATTTTACCGTGATCTAATTTCTTGAATAGCCAAGCGTAGAAAGTTAAATATTGTGGTTCGATCGTTTCGGTGAAATGGTTTTCCAATTTTTCTTTCAGAACGTTATCATCGTTCGAAAACTCGATATCGCTTTGAGATATAAGCCATTCGTATAATTCTTTGTAATTTGAAGGTATAGCGAAAGGAGTAGACAGCGGTTCACTCGGTGGAGAGTATGAATTATCCTGGAGAAATTGTTGGAGTAATTTTTCGGGTGATTTGTTTTTTTTATTTATAAAGTTGTATAACCATTTGTAGAATTTCTGATGTTCAGATGGTATAGTTTCGTCAGTGAAATAATTCTGAACTTCTTGAAAATCGGCTTCAGGCATTGTAGTGGTTTCTAAGTCTCTTTTGACCCGTCTCCTTGCAGTTCGTGGAGTTGTCATATTGCGTTTTGCTGCCTGATACAAGAACCATTCGTATAAAGCTAGATGTCGTAGAGGTATCGGAAATGGGGTATTACTCGGATAATCATTCTCAGATGGCATGAAAATCTCGTCTTTAATCCAGTCTATATTTTTCTGATTTATATCATCCTTGCCGTTATCTAAAGCTTCATATAGCCATTTGTAAAACGGTTCGTATTGCGGCTCAATTGTTTCAGTGAAGTGATTTTCCAAAGTTGCCTTGAAGATACTGTGTAATGTCGATTCAGGGTTTCGTTTAACTCTTTTTACTCGTTTTCCAGGCGTTGTTGTGGTGACATTTTCTTTTTGAAACGAGATCCATTCGTACAAAGCTTGGTGTCTAAAAGGAATTGCGAATGGTGTACTGGTTAGATCATCGGATGGTGAAAAATGGTAATCGTTTATCCATTCTGCATTTCTTAAGTGTATATTTTCTGAACCATTACTCAATTCGTGATACAGCCATTGGTAAAAGTATTCATAATGCGGCTCGATGATCTCAGTAAAATGGTTTTCAAGCTTTGACTTGAACTCATTACTAAGTCGAGTCGTAATTTTTGTAGGCGATGTAGAACTGAAAATATGATTTTCGAGGGGTTTTTTATATCCAATAAAATCAGGAATTACTACATTCTCCTGTTGTAGTAACCAAGAGTATAATTTTTCGTATTCGTGGGGTATTGGAAATACGGTATTTGTTAGTGGTTGAAATTCAAGTGTTGGATTTTTCATAATTTTTGTGAGGATTTTATGAAATGAGCTATTTGTTTTTTGAATATTTTTGTATAACCATTTGTAGAATTCGTAATTTTGTGGTTCAATAGTTGTATCTTTGAAATATTCTAAAATTATTTCATCCTCTGATTTGCTCGTTGTTGAAGAAGTTTTTAGAGATGAGCGTCTATATCGAGATGATTGATCTGTAAATATTTCATTGCAATTTTGATCTTGATAAAGGTTGGAAATGTCATCTTTAATGTGGTCAGAGAATAAACTACTACGATTGTTTTTTACACATTTTATCATATCGCTTCGGCCATTATTGGTTTGTTTATATTGTGATATTAGATGCAAAGTCTGATTACAGTTTTCGGTTTTATCAAATTTTGTACCTTGATCGACGTGGATGCGTTCGTTATATTGTAACAGAGTATCGTCTGGCAATCTCGATAATTTTATATCTTCTAGCAATTGATTTTCATAGGATGTTCCATAAATTAGTATATGATATGCGCATAGCAACACCTGAAATAAACGCATTCAATTAAGGTGATGCTGGCATTTTGAAGTATAAAATTATCGAAATTATATTCATTGAGATTTGATAATTAATTTTATTAACAAATATGTTTTCTTCGTGTCGAACGAACCCTCCGAGTAGATGTCATGATATAGTTTGAATTTTTTGTGAACCGGTAGCTTCTGAAATTTTTCGTCTGCAAACTGCATATTTTTTAAATTTGTGTTATTTCTCTATTTTCCTTCTGATATTGTGATAGTATTTTTTTATCTGATGCTTATTGGTTTTTCGTTTAGTTGAACTATCGTTAGTGCATTCGAATGAATAGAAGATAGTTATGAAAATTGTACGCTAAATTAAAACATTCCTTTGATAAATATTCTTTTAGTGGGTTTTGTACTCATCCCTAAATGATCAAAAGGTTCAGGGAAAGTACGACTCGTGTGAATTCTACGAGTATATTTTTGTTTAAAATATAATTTAATATCTTCTAAATCAGGAATTGGTAGAGTGGGTATTGTGATTTCTTTGTTTTTCAATTTAACGAGTAATCTTCTGAAAAATTCATTGAAACATCGATCCATCTTTTTTTTCACTACATATGGTATTTCTGGTATCTCGGGTAAAAATGACCAAAACCATGTTTTCCTTCTACGTCTACGAATATTTGAGACTCCCGTCGTAGCTATAGAAGTTGATTTTTCACCTCTGCTACGTTTTTTCTTTGTTGTTATTTTAGTGCGAAATACATTCAAGAATTTGTTTTTAAAGGAATTTAATGCTCCTTTAGGTAGATATGAATTTATAGCTATAGCGGTGAAATTACAACGTCGCTTGTATAGTTCGATTATAGGTTGTAGGTAATTGATAATTTTTGTTGGGTCGAGGAAAGAGGGCTGAGAATGATAAGGATGTTCGATCAAATGTAATCCGGGGTTATCTTCGGAATAGATCATTAAATTATTGCATAGATTTTCATTTATTAAGGTTTGGTTGAGAGACAAGCTACGAGCCAAGGTCAAAAATGGGTATACCTGTAAAGAATCAAATTTTATGTTTGTCAGGCTCGATATCTTGGTGGTTCTCAGAGTTGGTTTTGCAATCTGCTCTGGTAAATTGAAGAACGTATAAAAGTATGAGGTTCAATGAATAGATTGAGGGGGTTGTGTGATATTTTCTATGTTTGGCAATTTTTACTGAATTTATGTGCATTAGATATTTGATTTTATTTAATTTCACGTACAAATTAGTCTGATTTTTCAGGTTTTACCTACTGTTTGCCTGAACACTGGATCATACTGTAACTCTACCTTCCTAACGGTTTTACGTTTACTCATCTTTAGCCCTTTCTTTATTGTGATCATTCATTCTACACAAGCCATTATCAGTCAT
Organism: Ferrisia virgata; assembly: GCA_900060175.1. Classification (NCBI taxonomy): domain Eukaryota; kingdom Metazoa; phylum Arthropoda; class Insecta; order Hemiptera; family Pseudococcidae; genus Ferrisia; species Ferrisia virgata. The sequence continues at coordinate 58,491 of FIZR01027346.1, read as the reverse complement.
TTCAGTCTACTTTAATTTCAATTACATATGGATTGAGATACGACTTTAAGTTTGTATATTTGTATGTAGATACCAACTTCTGATTTTTAGCTCGATTTTCCATGTCTTATTGTCAGTGAAAATTAGGGATATTGAAAGAAATAGTTTTGAGGTCCTACAAGACTATTACAACCCTTTTTGGCCATGTCAGGTATTTAACTATTTATTATTTTATTTCATTTCTTTTTCCAGAAACTAAACATCATTTGCTCAGCTCGATACCGACCAAATCAAATCTGAGAAATAGACTTAAATTGACGATTGATATGATATTCAGGAGTGGGGTTGATTTCGGGTCAAAATTCAGTCATACCTAAATTTGAAAGAGGGAGTGCTGAGGGGGCCAAAATCACAAAATTTTTTGAGCGAATTGATAGTCAATCTAAAGCTGTATAACATGTGCAGAAATCAGCTTCCTCTGTCAATTAGAGGAGGAGATTTGAGGATTTTCCTTCTTTTTGAACCTGAAAAGGGGATGTTTCTCCCGTATCTCCCTTCCAAATTGATCTAGGAAGTTGAAATTTAGTAGGTAGGTTTAGTATAGGTTCTAGATCTACGTTTTAAAAGGTTTAGAATTTTTAGCTCCATTGCAACCAATCCCTCTTCTCTTAGCTCTTTACCATTCCGGCAGATTCGGGTGTGGGTTTGAGGATAGTATTATCAAGATAATTTTTAGAGATATTATATTTTTTTTTCGAGACTAAAATCAATCATTTGACTCGATCCGGTCAAAATTGCTCAAATTGGACTTGTAGGTTGAGATTGACGATCGATTGAATATATATGAGTGGAGATGACCTCGGGCTAAAATTCAGTCATGTTCAGATTTTAGGAACGGGATACTATTGGACAAAAATTGTTCGTTTTCAAATCAATCGATCGAGTGTTGAAAATTGTACAATATGATCAAATATCATCCGACTATGTCATTTTAAAGGGGAAATACCTGTAAGAATTTCTCTGCTTGTAGCCCTCTCCAAATTAAACAGTGGGGTTGAAGTTAAGCATGAAGATTTAGTTTATGCTTTACGTATCTCCAGAGGGATATAGGCAAAGTTCTGATATTAGGGATTTGGTGGGGGGGGGGGGTGAAGTCTCTAGCATGACAAACTGAAAAAAATATTCACGAACCCTAAAATTTCACGAAAATCAGACTTACAAAAGATGGATAGATGATGGATTTTTCAACTGTGTAATGCATAGCTACCTACCTACTATTTTTCTCATATCATTGAGATGAAATTTAAAGTGCAAAAAAATTTCTAATTTTATTGTTGAGAGTAATGATTTGAAATACATAGGTCTTTAATTCATTCGTGTACTGATAAAAATGCAAGCTTTTAATCTAAACTTTAAAAAAAATGTGATATCGTTTGATAATGTAGAAACTGTTCTCTCTTATTATTATTTCTCGATTGTTTCCTTCAAACAGTAGATATTACAATACTTCATTTGCTTGTAAGCAGTTTCATGTCATTTTGCATTCGACGTATATAAATCAATTTAAATGAATAAATATGGAAATTAGTAAAAAAAATTATGTATTAAAATCTTTATCAAAATATATATGTACAGTTTCATATTTTACACGAATATTATATCATAAATAATTGTTTTGAACTAAAAATATAACAGTAGTGAATTCAAGAAAAATTTTTCAAAACCCATTTCTGAATGAAATTAAACGATTCAATGTATCTCATTAGACGTTACAAAGGATCTTAGAATTCATGAAAAAAAGTTTTTGAGAGTAATACTGTCCATAAGAGTACCTACTACATAATTAAATAAAAAACTAAAATGTATTCAAAGTTTAAATAATTTTCACGTCTTACTGTTGGATAATCAAAGAAATCAACGAGATCGAGATTTTAATAGTAAGTTCTAGTCATTCGTTTGTTTGTTTGTTTGTTTTTTTTTTTTGTTTTTTTGTTTGTAATAATCATAGACACTTATACAAGATGTTAAAACGAACATATTCAATCGAATGTTGGCGTAGTCGATTTTAATTTTTTCTTCTCCAAAAGTTGTAATTTTTTTTTATACGGCCAGGTGAAATTCATCCTATTTTTGATCTTCCTGCCTTGATGTTTGAAATTAGGATGATTATCGTAGTAATCGAATAAATGACTGAAGAATTGCGTCGTCAATATTTCTTTGAGATGAAGTGGATGGAATAGACTAGAAAACATACCTGCATAATGGGGAGGTACAAAAAAAGGGTATGAAACAGTTCCACTACGATATGTGATAGGCGGTAGTGGAAAATTAGTTACCTCTCTAATGCGTCTGTAATACCATTGGTAAAAGTCTGCGTAGTGTGGTTCGATGGTTGTTAAAAAATATATTCCTAATTTTTTCATATATTTTTCGTATTCCTCGATGTGTTTCTCTTTAAATCTGACATCGCTAACCATTAAATCGTACGTATTAATGGTGGTTGATTTCGGTGAACGTTTTTTACAATATTTCCTGGACGAGTTAGTCGGCTGTTTGGTGGTTCGTTTGGTAGACGTGGTTGATTCGTACGATAGTAAAATTATCTCAACTGCCCGACGAACTCTTTTTGTTTGAGAATTTTCATGCAAGGTTGTTGGATTTTTTAAACCTAGGTCTAAAAATTCTTTTTCTTCGTGTTCAATTACGAACTGTTTGGAGAATATATCGTGAGGGTATTTCTTGGCTGTGGTGGTTGTCATTCCGGCCAACATACCCATACATCTTAAACGTTCCAGTGCTTCTCTCGAATTAAAATCAACTTTCTCAGTTTGGCTATCGATTTCTAAATGTCTGGCGTCTGCAGGTTCTTCTACTACGTCTAGATTCATTATGGGCAGAGGTTCCGGCGTATCTTCGTCGTACTCGCTGTCTTCACTCGATAGCAAAAATGGGCCAGGTTTTGTTTCCGGCGTTGTGGTTGTAAATATATCATCTTGATAGCCTAGCTCTTTCAATTGTCGTCTTATATCATCGTTGTGTGCTCCGGTGTATTTCAAATAGGCTCTTAGGTACTCCGAAGGTATTTTTAGCGAGGAGTTTGGCTCGGTTTGACTTACATCATCCATCAAAGGGTGTCTTTTCTCTTCTTCGTAACGTTTATTGGCTTCCATTCGTCTACGAAATTCATCTCGCTCAGCTTCCACTTCGCGTTTTTCGTCGGATGTGCGAAAAATTGGAGCTTTACCGAATGTATCTCTCAGTGATTTATAATAATCTCGTACTCCAGCTAAAAATGTGTACGTTGATCGTTGATATTTTTCTGTATGCATCGAGCCTGTTGCGTTTTTATCGAACGTTATATTCGCTAAAGTTGGTAAGATATTTGGGTTTTGAAAAGTATTGTGGGTTGAACGAGATGCAGCTTTCGATTGTTTTTTTATTAATGCGTCGAAATCGAATGCTTGTCGGGTGAAAAATTTATTGTCAACGGGTTTCGATTCTTTTTTTAATAACGCCTCGAAATTGAAAGGTTGTCTTGTAACGAATTTGGCGATGGTGGGGAAAATGGTTCTTTTTTCGTCTAATTTCGCGTCGACTAATCCTAAGTCGTTCATACGGTCGATCATTTCCTTCGAATCAAAATGCGATTTATCTGTTCCACGAACGAATTCAATTCGATCCATGTCGTCCAAAGTGGGTCGTGTTCTGGGGCTAGTTTTTACTACGTCATCGCTGTACTCATCGGCTGTGGTATTTGGTAGTGTAAAAAAATCGTCTAGCGTCGTTATCGTCGTTGATTCTGGTATTTCATCTATGATACCTAATTCTTGTAAATCTTTGTATATTTCGTCCTTTTCGGCACCAATTCGTTCTGCATATTGTTTCCTGTAGCCTTCGGGTACAGGAAACGGGGTATTAATCAGAGGACGAGTAATTTTATATTTGGACGATGTTGGAGATTCGTTATGAAGCCAATGGAAGAATAAACTGTACGTTGGGTTTTCACGAATTGAAGTTATAGGAGGTCTCATTTTTTCATTGAGTTGTAACCAAACTCGAAATTCTTGTCGTTCTTGTTCCACTTGGTGTATTTCTTCTGAGTTATTGCATATTGGAGCTTTTCCAAATGTTTTACGTAATGATTTGTAGTAATCTAATACATCGCTTGTGGGTGGCGGGCGAAGTATCGCTTGAGGAGATTCATCGTTTGATGTGTGATGGTCACTGCTCGATAAAGTTATTGAAGTTTCGGTGGTACTATGTAAACTAAAAGTGGTATTTATATTTCTTTTTTTCAAAGATTCTCCGTATAATGTAGCAAATACCTTAGCAAAATCATCCGGTACCGGAAACGGAGTATTTGTTAATAAAATGTGACTATTTTTAGGACTGTTCAACGACGATTGGACTAGATTGAGTAAGTTTTGATTAACCTTACCGTCTTCGTAATTCAATAGTTTATGTAGCCAACTAAAAAATTCAATGTAATGCGGATCGATTGTAATTTTGAAATTTTTTTCCAGATTATCCAATAGTTTCCGATCGTCTTCGCAAGTAGTTCTATGACGAGAGATCGAACTTCGATGTTGTTTTGGTGAAATTTCGCGCTTACGTATGCGATGCATTTGCAATATACTCGGTTTCATGAACTCGATGTGACGTTTTTTTCTAGGTTTCGATTTCGATTTTCTTGTTCTATTATATTTCTCATAGGTCGAATCTCCCCATTCGTCGTAAGGCCAATCTCTGCCTTCGCGGAACCATTCGAAAGGTATCGAGTTATCGTTGTCCAGATTCATGTTCTCCGGATACGAGTCGAAGAATGGCTCTTTGAAACGACCAGTCGATTCGTTTCTGGGCGGTCGTGTGGTCAGTTCGTGCGAATAAGGCAGAGGAATTTCCCAAGGATCTTCTGTACCCGTCGGAAATCCGTATAAACTGACCAGTGTCCTGTACAGTTTATGAGTAGTATCCAAAAATGTTGTACGAGTCGCGTTGTAACTGTCGTCGTGTGCCCAAGCGTAAAATCTCCGGAAAGATGGAGGTATTGGGAATGGAGTACTGATACTTGGTACCTCTTCTCGTGCTTTGGGTAGTCTTTTATGAGGGAATGTCGGAGCGAAGGGATCTTTAGCTCTGTGCAGTTGTACGTAATACCATTTGTAAAACTCTTCGTATTTAGGATCAGGATCGAACCAGAAATCGAAATAGCTTTTCATTAATTCGCGATCGTTGGTTACGTACATGTAATATGGTACACTCGGGTCGTAGGTCATGTTTTCCGGCTCTGTAGGGCAGTATATGTCGGTAAATTTGAACGCGTCTTTTTCGTCGATCCAAGCGAACATTTTTGTATAATTTGGAGGTATAGGGAATGGCGAAGTTTTATGCGTGGTGTAATTTATTTTTCGAGAAATCGAAAAAGGCCCGACGGTGGTGTAATTGTAAATAGGTGTCCAAACCCATTGGAAGTACCATTCGTAAAATGGTTCGTATTTGGGTGAAAATTTAACGTGACTTTTATGATTATGGTATAACCTTCTCCAAAAAGTATTTCTTAATTCCCAAAAATTCCTAGTACCTCCATCCTCTGGATTGGAATTAGAATCGAATAATTCATTCGGGTCGGTAAAATGATAAGAGAATAGGGAAAACAAATGATCTGTTGCGGTTGTAAACGAAGGCATTGTTATTTTGAATCTAGTAGTTTTCTTCGGAGTTGGTGGTTTGCTTGGGGTTGTGGCCTTTATTGGCGTTTTGGCATCGACCGGCGAACCAGTATAAAGAACGTGATGATCAGTGGAACCGATAGCTCTTTCGTGTTCTCGTACTTCGGCGTAATGGTGACGTAAATGAGGTGGTATTGGAAATGGCGTCGTTTTCAAAACGTCGTCGTAATCTATTTGCAAAGCATGTGAAACTTTATGCCTTCTGATATATCCTTGTTTATCTAATTTTAGCTTATGATACCATTTATATGCTTCGAAATATTTAGGATTGGTTGTGGTTGAAAAGAAGAAATCGATCAGATTTTTATAATGCTCCTGATCTTTGGGTATGGTATAAGCTTGATCGGTGAGATTACTGGTTTGTGGCGTTGATACGGGTAACGGAGTTTTATGAAATTTACGCGTTTGTATTCCGGGAAATAGTTCTTTGAACGCATCGCGTAGCTGATCGCCAGTTAAATTCAATTGTTTCGTTTCGTTTTTAATATTCTCGAATATTTTTTCAGCCTGTAATATATCTTTCAAAAGCTCGTGCGTGTATCCTTTCAAATCAAACGTTGGTAAAGTGAAATCGTATTTTTTTGCAGTTATATGATGATCGGTTGATTTGATGGCACGTTCAATTTCACGTATTTCAGCGTAATAGTGTCTTAAAAGAGGCGGCAGTGGGAATGGTGTTGTTTTGAGTACATCTTCGTAATCTATATTTACAGTAGAAGGTGTCTTGGCCCTTCTAGCGCGACCTTGTTTGTCTAATTTGTGCGCCTGATACCATTTGTAAGCTTGATAATATTTAGGTTCAATCGTCGTGGAGAAATATTTGTCGAGTTGTTGTTTTAATTCTGTTTCACTTTCAGGTATGGTGTATTGATTTTCTGAAATTTCTTTACGATTGACAGGATATGAAAAAGTGGGATATAAAAGGGTTAAATCGGACATCCTTTTACTCATCGCTGCGTTCATTTTATCCAAGTAGGTGTCGTATCTGGAGAAGTGATGTTTCAACTGGGAGACTGCTTGATCGAAATTTAACGTGGTAGTTTCTGGCGGTGATTCTGTTGCCCACGGGTCACGAGTAGATGCAGTATCAGGAACAGAATGAATTGTTGCAGTTTCAAGAATAGACGAAGTACCCTGTGGAGGTTTTGTTTGTGAATTGTGGCTTGTCGCAGATGTAGACCTTTGGATGTGATGATCTGTCGAACCAATGGCTCGTTCGTGCTCGCGTATCTCGGCGTAAAGATTACGTAAATGTGGAGGTAATGAGAAAGGCGTGGTTTTCAAAACCTGATCATAATCCACTTGGACTGATGATGTGGTCTTGAGTCGTTTCAGATGTCCTTTTTTATCCTGTCGAACTGCGTGGTGCCATTTATACGCTTCGAAATATTTAGGATGGATTGTTGTTGAAAAGTAACTGTCCATTAGACTTTTAAGACTTTGTTGATCCTGAGGTACTGTGTGTGTTTCACTGAGAGTTGTAGTAGTAGTAGTCGCGGTTGATTGGGAAAGGTATTTTCTGCGGAGTATTTCTCCTTGTAAATTATCCTCGTATATTGCCTTGTAGTAATGTCCCATTGCGCCGTCCATACCTGCCATATTTCCAAAATCAGCGTTATTTGCTCCAAATATACCGGTTTCGTTTGAAGAAAATATAAATGTTTCGTTCGATTTAGGCCTATCGTTACGAGTATCAAAAGAATTATCGTGTTCTGTGACGGAACGTTTTGTTCTTGTTGTGGAAACGCAATGATAGTTGGTTATGCTTATTTGATTCGCACAGGTCGTGGTATCGAAGTTTTCATTCGAATTAGCGGTTTCCATTATGCTAAATTTAATTTCTATTGTATTGGGATATTGTTTAGTTTTTATGAAGAGATGATTTTTTGAAAACGTTATTATTTCAGTTTTGTTGCTTAGTTCGTGATATTTATACTCGACATCATCATCGTAATAGTGAAATTTCTGTTTTGCATACGTAAGCCATTGATGAAAACGAAATAGTGTCAATGAAGAAAGCGATTTTTTATTGTGGTCAAGTAAGCTAGGAATGATGATTTTGAGAGGCATATTGGATTTGGTTATTATTGTATATTTACTCGTAGTAGAATTTAATCTCGATTTAGTATTTGTATCGTTATAGAGTTTGTCGTACATAGATAGAATAGAAGGTACGATGATTTGAGAATTTAAATAGAATATAGCATGTTTATAATTTAAAGTTTGATGTAAACTACGTTCAACTGGTAAATTTGTTTTATTTTTGTTGATTTTATTCGATTGAGATGCTTCAAGTTGAGGCTTGTCGGTAGAATGGTCGATTGTGAACTTATTAGAATCGACCTTTGGTGAATGTTTAGAGGGTTCGAAGATTGGTGAATTTCGTAGCTGAGTTTTTGCTTTTTTACGTTGTCTCCATTTCTCAAAATGAGCGATGCTTTTTTTGACTGCTCTTATTATTGCTTCTTGGGCGAGGAATGATAATAAAATGGCTATTCCTTTTTTATTTCGATGGACGGGTATTTGCTGTTTGAATTCATTGATTTCGTTTGATTGAAAATCGTTTCTCGAGTTGGTTACTTTTTCTAAAATACAGAACTTGATTGCGTTTCTAGGAAATTTTCTCGCCGTATTTTTTTCCGATGATTTCTCAGCTTTTTGAATAGGATCACCAATAGTTATATTTTCAAATGGATTTACAACGTCGTTATTTTTGGTAAGACGTATGGCAGGCTGGATGGGTATTGAAGTTGTTGACGAAAATTCAGTGCTGTCCTCTTTCTGAAAATTAATAAATCTTAGTGTTTCTTTATTACCGCCATTCACCTGTTGTATGCTTCGTTTAACTCGATGAACTGGCGTACCTTCGTCTATTCTCTCGCGTCGTCTGCGTTTTCGTTCTCTATTAGCATTTGCCAAGAAAAGGACTGTAAAGGCTACCTTGGCACTGTCGGTAGGCATAAGTGGTATAGACATGAATAGGGTCAAGCACCGAACCAATTTCTTTAATACTTTTTTGAGACCGCGTTTAGCTCGATGAAGTACACCTTTTTCTTGAAATGGGTTGTTGTCTCGGATCAATGTGTAATTCTGCTTAGTAATAGTTTCATTTATGCATTTAAATTTCGTATGATTTTCAAACGGTGGGATTCGGTTTATTGTTTTGTGTACTACGTAGTTTATTATACCTGGTGAGTTTTTCGTTTGGTTTTTAAAATATTCAAAATATTTTGAATAGGTGAATACTAGCGTATGTTTAGCTGATGAAGAAAGCGATGGAATAGATGACAGGTTTTGCTCTATTTTAAATTGTCCAGTGTTATTTACTTCACTTGTATGCCTAACATTATCACTTTCTGGCTGATTTGTTATTTGGTTTATAAAATGAACGTATTCTTGTTGCAAGCCCGTATTATTTTCTAGAAGATAATCTCTGAGATCCACGAACTCTTTTTTCAATCTCGGGTTATTGTGTAATTTTTTTCCAAAAAGTATGACTTCTGCTTTGAAACCATCACTAAGCTTAATTATTTTCCCAAAATTTCCTAATTCCTTTTCCAGCACTTTATATTTTATTAACTGTTTTTTGAAATTTTTGTACTCTTTACTTAATTGGCTTTCACGTTTCAACCTATGTTCAAAAATTTCGAGTTCTTTTTTCACTCCATCGGTTAACACAATTTTTTTCCCCAGTTTTTTTTCCAATAATTTTTTTAAAATACGGTTTTCAATGAAGGTAGGAATTAAACCCCGTTTAGTGCGAATGCGAGGTTTGTCATCGAGCCAAGATAAACCAGCACAACAGTTAGGTGAATTATTATCATCTTGAAACGAGTGCAGAATTAATGATGGTGTACTTCTTGTATTGAAATGGTAAAAGTTTAGATCATTTTTGGCAAAAATATTACTCAAGTTTTCCGTTGATGTAAACGACTGGGAAGATTTTGATACTTGTAATGACACGAAGTTACTTGAAACGTATGACTCACAAAAGTTGACAATTTCGCGTTTTCGTTTATTATTTTTCTTTTTATCATCTATAGAATTTTTAAGTGTATCCTTCAATCCAGAGTCTTCAAATATTTTATTGAGTCCGCCATTTTCTATTAAAGTGTTGAGTTTTTCTTTCAAGTTTTCATTTTTATTTATTTTATTTTTCAAATTTCGTGCTGCTTCTTTTATTTCACAGCGTAGGTTGGGATCTAACTCGTCAATCATTTTTTTTGCTTCCGATTTTATTTTATATTTTATATATTTGTCCAACAAATCGCGTTTAACTCTAATATTAGGTCTATTTTCGAACCAAGGTGAACTAGCCGAACAGTAAGGTAAATTATTATCATCCTGAGAAGAGTAATGAACTGATAAAGGTGTAATTCTCGTATTGAAATGACAAAAATTTGAATCATCTTCGATGAAAAACTTGCTTGATTTTTTCGGTAGTATTAACGTTGAAAATGATTTCAGTACTGCTGATACGATTGAAGTATTTAATGGGTTTGACTGATAAAAATTACTAATACTACGTTCATTTTGTTTCTTCGGAGTAACGAATGAGTTGGTTTTTGTCAACGGTGGGTTTCTATGACCGTGATTAAATTTATCCTTTTCTCGCGAATCATTGATCACAATGCTTTTGCCTTTTCTCTTTTCCAGTCTTTGTTTTAAATTTTCAATATACTTGTCCGCTATCGAGCGATTAGTACGAATATTAATTCCACGTTTAACTCGATTATTTGAAGAGCTGACAGATGTGATAATTTTTGACAATACTGAAGTACCGCTTTCACCGACGTTCGAATTAGTTCGATTGAGTTTCCGAAGTACCTCGGCTGGTAACGTTGGTAACGTGTAATGCCATAACATATTCTCAAATTCTTTGTAATGATCAGTAGATCGCATCAGAGTATCCAAATGGTAAGCATAGGCGAGATATCCTTCTAAAAATGCGGGAGCTGGAAATGGTGTTTTTCTCATCGCGTCGTCGTAATCTACCGGTTTCATGGTCAAGCTTGCTTCGTGTCTCCGTTTCAAACCTTCTTCGTTATTTTGCAGTCGATAAAGCCACCTGTAGAATTGTCTAAACATCGGATGGTAGGTGAACGAAAACCAAGATGAAACTTTTCTTTCTATTTCATCTTCGCTCTCGGTAGTAGTTTCTATCGGACTTGTCGTAGAAGTTCGAAATGACGTGGTAGGTATCGTCGAGGTTTTCAAAGTTGTACGAATTTTACGCGAGTACGTAGGTTGACCTGGTTTGGTTGTGTAGAATTTATAATGCGCGGTAGATTGCATCATATCGTCTAAGGTGTAAGCGTAAGCGAAATAGTAGCGTAAATTTAGTGGTATTGGGAATGGAGTATTTAGTAGAATATCTTCGTAATCTACCGGCGTTGATAGAGTCAAGCTGGCATTATGACGACGCATTGATCCTTTAATGTTGTGCAAAATTAAGTAAAGCCATCGATAGAAGTACTCGTATTGTGGTTCGATCGAATACGGGAAACAATTGCGTACATTGTGCATTAGTCGCGATTCTGGATCGAGAGGATCTTGGGTGGTAGTTGTGGTGGTCGTGGTGGTCGTTGGAGTTGTTATATTATGCTGACGTCTGTATTTAGCGATTATTTCTCTCGCTTCGGCGACTAATTCGCTCATCAGTCTAAATCTAGTCGGGATTGTCTGCGTCGTCCAATATTCAGGCAGCCACATCTTCAGTTCGTTGTGACCTACGAAACGTGCCTTAGTTTCGGGCGGTAAATCGGGTCTGGCTTGCAATTTAGACATATTTATCACTTCGAGAAAACTCATCAGCTTGGTTACCTTTGGAAAAGATTGATTGTCGTAGTACCATTGTTTTAGATCGCGTAATTCGTCCGATTGTAAGTATGGCGAAATTGTCGACGTAATTGGTTTCAATTTCCAGGTGATGTCTTTTGCCGGACGCGTGGTTATCGGAAGCTCGTAAGGATAGTGTTGAAAAAGAGCCGATTTATTGTGTTTGTATAGCTCTCGATATTGTGGAAATTCGGTTTCGTTTTGTTTGGGATTTATTCTTATAACGAAGTCTAAATCTTCGAGATGGCATGTAGGATAAGTTTTTACTATCGGACCGGGATCAAATTCTTCTCGTTTTGGAGGTTCGTTAGTATTTATCGATCGTTTTTTACGTACAACAATTTCATCATTTTCACTCTGTGTACCGGAACTACCTTCGGAATCTCCAGAATCGTCGTACATATTCGATTCTAATAACGAATAATCGAAAGAAATATTTTTCTCTTTCCATTTCCAATCGACCGTGTAATCGGGAGGGAATAATTTCTGCTCTTCTGTGAAAGCCTTCAGACCTTTGGGTTTGGTAAAACTGTACGCGCGACTTGTACCAGTCATCCTGGTCGTCGGGCTATCAGTTTTCTTTGAAAATCTGAATGTTCTCTGCGTAGACGTGTGCTCTTTCTTGATCCATTCGTCGTAAGCTACGATATCCACCGGGAAGTACGGATCTTCTACCGAATTCACCGGTATGGTGGTCATTATAATGTATTTCGGATCGATCCAAGCCAAATGTGACGTAAGACTTGGTGGTATAGCGTATGGGGTGACATTCAAAAGTTTATAAGGGAAACTGAACGGAATCCAGTAAGGTCGATGTTTGGATGGTTTCGTCGCTCCAAACAGAGGGAAATACGATTTATAGAACCAGTCGTAGAAAGCGTCGTATTTAGGGTCGCGATCTTTTCGCAGTGCTTCTAGTCGTTCCATATAAAATGGAGGGTTACGACCGAGGAAATTGTTTGGCGGGAAAGTGGCATAGTATTTGGTTTGTTTTGGAGTGGTACCGAATCGAGGAAGACGTACATTCTTATCAATACTAACATCCCAATCTTCAGTGTTCTTCCAATCGACCACGTAGTCAGGTGGGAATAGTTTTTGTTCCTCGGTAAATGCTTTGAGCCCGGCAGGTTTGGTAAATTTCATAATTTCGGTAGTACCAGTCAGTCTGGTCGTCGGGCTATCAGTTTTCTTTGAAAATCTGAACGTTCTCTGTGTTGAAGTGTGTTCTTTTTTGATCCATTCGTCGTAAGCTACGATATCCACCGGGAAGAACGGATCTTCTACCGAATTCACCGGTATGGTGGTCATTATTATGTATTTTGGATCGATCCATGCTAAATGCGAAGTAAGACTTGGTGGTATAGCGTATGGAGTGACATTCAAAAGTTTATAAGGGAAGCTAAATGGAATCCAGTAAGGTCGATGTTTGGATGGTTTCGTTGCTCCAAACAGAGGGAAATACGATTTATAGAACCAGTCGTAGAAAGCGTCGTATTTGGGGTCGCGATCTTTTCGCAGTGCTTCTAGTCGTTCCATGTAAAATGGAGGGTTACGACCGAGGAAATTGTTTGGTGGGGAAGTGGCATAGTATTTGGTTTGTTTTGGAGTGGTACCGAAACGTGGTAGTTCGAATTTAAAACTTCTCCTTTTCTTCCTGTAATGTTTTGTGGTGGCATTCGGGTTCAAGAAATATGGAGTGGTTTCGGTCGTGGGTGTAGATTCAGGCTGAGGACTGGTTATAGGTATCGCTGCCCGTTTGCTACGTTTCGTTACTTCAGATTTGCAACATTGACTAAGAGGTGGTGTACTTCTGGTCCTCGTCCATTTACGCTTTGACAGAGTGGGACTTGTACGATATCGTTTTACTGTCGGGTAATTATACACCATCCAATCCTTTCCGTAGAATTTGGTTAGATAAAATGGATGTAACATTGTACCATCTGGCTCCTTAGTGGAACGTGGAAGTTGTTCAGAATCTACCCAGTTCATCATGTCGGTATGTTCCCAAGGTATTTTCCAAGGTGTATCATTCTTCGGTATGTATTTCATTGGTGTCGGAATCGAGAACAGTTTAGGCTCTTCTATAGAGTAGTGCTCTATGGAGGGCGTTGCTTCGAAATGTTTTCTGTAAAACCATTCGTAAAAATCGTCGTATTCGGGTGCGTGCGATGTACCTTTGTGATTTAATAGCATCTTCCAAAACGGCAGTTGGAAGTTTTTAGGTAATTTTTCGTTAAATTCGCGTTCTCGTACTTCAGCTGGAGGCCACCACGTTGTAGCGTTATAGTCGAAATAAACCCAAGTTGACGGGGTTGTTGGAAGAGAACCTAAGCCAAAATTGTAATCCGGAGTACGGTAACTTCGTCCAGCTTTAGGCCACCGTTCGAACCATTTGAAGTAATTGGTGAATTTGGGTGGAATAACAAATGGAGTATCGTTCTTTACAACGTACGGTACGAAAGGAGATATAAATATTGGTCCTTCGACTGTCGGTCTTTCGTGCGATTGTGCAAAATATTTACGAATATACCAATCGTAGAAATCGTGATATGCTGTATTAAGTGTAGGTAAATGTGTATCCATAGAATAATACATTTTGATAAGATCCTCTACCGGTGGTTTTGTGATATTTTCTATGTAATCCATGTAATCGCCTGTTACAGCTACGTCGAATTTTTTCGAAGTTTTTGTATGGTCGTCGTCGAACCATCGGAAGTACCTCGTGAAGTTGGCTGGTATTGGAAAAGGTGTGCTGGAATGCGTTTCCAATACAATAACATCCGGATTAACACGTCTTGGAGTTACACCTCCGCTAACTGGTGAAAGATCTTCGCGATAAATCAACCAATCGTAGAATTTGTCGTAGTAAGGATCGTGATATTCGTATTGTTCTTTCATCCATTTGTGATATAATTGAGTTGTTTTCGCCGACGACGACGATTGTGCGAAACTTTCTCGGCTACGGTCTGGTTGACTGTCGACCTGTCTTTTCGTTCGGACCGATTGTTTTTCATTTATCGCCCGCGTAGATATAAAAGACGATTCTATATCCATATCTAGTTGTCTCATGTACGCGTAATCGTTCATGTACTCGGGTGGAATTAAGAAAGGTGTGACGGTAAGGTGGTTGATGTAGTCGATATTTTTGAAACTTTCGGTATCGGTTTTCTTGAATATACCGTGTTTTTTAACCTTTCTATAGAACCACGTGTAAAATTCGTTATAATAAGGATACCAACCAAACCTAAAGAACGATTTAGCCTCTCTAAGTAGATTTTCATCGACTGGTGTATGAAATTTTTGAGGACTGTTTGTCGCGTAATCTCGGTTTTGCAACTGTTGATTAAATGTATCATCGTAGTATTTCATACGAGCGTATTCTTCGTGCTTTCCAAGTGGTATAGCAAACGGAGCACGTTTCACGTATTCGTTGTAATTAATATTTTTGAAAAATGTCTCCGCGGTTTTATTATAATTTTCATGCTTTTGTAACATTTCGTACATCCAAACGTAATATTTTATATGCGGATCGTTTTCAGTTAAATTGAAATAATCTTCAGCCCTTTCTTCCAGTTCGAGCTGATCAACTCGTACGAGTAACGACGGCGGAGCGGTTATATACGGTGGATTCATATAACCTCCTTTTTTACCATCATCCAGCCATTTCATGTACAAATAATCGTGCATTTGATAGACGGGTATTTTGAAAGAGCTGTGTTGTACTACACGATCGTAATCGATAGCGTATTTGAATTCCGGATCGGTACTTTCCGGTTGACCGTGTTTATTAATCATTCTATGAAGCCAAATGTAAAATCTATCGTAATCAGGTTGCCAGCGGAATGGATAAAATTGCTTTTTGGCCGCTTCTTTATCCCTCCAATGCTGAGAGTCGGTTTCTTCTTCGATCGTTTTGTCCGGTAGTTCGTCCATATACTGCATCATAGCGTATTCGGTGTAGTGTTGAGAAGGTATCGGGAATTTCGTATTGTTAAGGTAGAGCAATTCGAAATTCATCGTGTCGAGAATTTTACCGCAAGTTTTATCGCGCAAAGATCTCTTATGTATCATCGCATAGAACCAAGTGTAAAATTCGTTGTATTGCGAAGCCCACTCGAATGGGAAATACGATTTCGCTTTCTGTAATTCTTCTTCGTATGCGGTGGTTTGAGGTGTTGTGCTTTTACGTCGAGGTTTTTTAGTTTTTCTAGGCTCGGTCGGATGTGGTAAATCAGTCTTGAAATCATGCTGCTCCAGATATTTAATATAAGCGTACTCGTGTTTACGATCTTCCGGAATTGGGAAAGGTGTAGAAGCACTTTCGTCGAATTTATAAAAATGCCACAGAATTCGCGGTAACATCGGGATATCTTTTTCAAGTCGCATGTGATAAAGCCATTCGTAAAATTTACCATATTTAGGTTCGTGCGTAAAACGGAAATATTTATTGAGCTCATTTTTACGTTCGGAGCTATCCATTAGTTTATAGCGGTTGGAAAGCGGAACAGACTCTGGTTTCTTTTCCTTACTGATGGAATGTTCGAGCGAAGGACGAATTTCTCCATTGGACTGGCTCGTCGAACGATCGTTATCATTGGCTGATTCAACATCAGGGCTCGTGGTAGTAGATCGGGAACCGAATGGAATAGGTGGAGTAGATGACGGAGTTAGAGAAATAGGAGACGTATTAGAAGAAGTTGATCGTTTAAGCCAATAGTGATGATCGGTTGATTTCATAAATTGTTCGATTTTATTTACGTGTAAGAAATAATGAGCTGATTTTGTATGTATAGGAAATGGTGTAAAAGTATCGCGAATTATGTCTTGTAAATTGATATCTTGTAAAGCTCTGAATCTAGCTTGAACTGCGTCTTCGTTTCGTAAATTCTCGTACAGCCATTTGTAATATTCTTGATAATGCGGTTCGAACGTTGAAGACAGAACTTTTTGAATTTTCTTCAGCTCAGCTGGGTCGATAGTGAAATGCTTAGGAGTTGTTAGACTTTTGGTTGTCTGCGGGTAATCGATATCGTATTGGATTTCATCGTCGATGGTACTGACTGTGGTACGTTTCGGTACTAAACGTTCTAATCGCATCATTTGTTTAATAGGTTCGGTAACTTCGTGCAAACGTTGCATTTGTTGATGATACGCGTACCATAATTCAGCGCTGCCATATTCCGGTAGAGCGAACGGAGTATTATTGAAAAGTCGTTTGAAATTCATGTTCGCCAAAATTAACGAATCGAAAGCTTTAATAGTTGGTGTAATATCGCCCATGTATAGTTTATAACGCCAATTATAATAATCGAGATATTTCGGTTGAATGGTTTGCGTGAAGAATTCCTGCAGTTTATTCAAAATCTGTTGTTTGGATTCGGTGACGGTTGTATCGTTATCCCAACCATACCATTTGGCGTGATGTTTGGTCGAACCAATAAGTTTTTCTAGCTCGATTACGTGAGCGAAATAATTTTGATGGTTACGTGGTATTGGGAAAGGTGTTTTTTGCGATACTTTATCATTCTTGGTATTTCGTATTCCGTAACGATACTTGCTGGCGTTTAATCGTTTTCGATAGCCGTCTGTATCTTCGCGAACTTCGTTAAGCCATTGGAAGAATTTCTCGTAGAACGGAGCCCATTCTCGAGTATAACGTGATTTCAACAGGTCCAATAATTTGGTGGTTCGAGTTTCATTCGTTGCCGAGCTGGTGGGTATTTCATTCGGTTTAGTGTACCATTCTGCGTGGTGATCAGTCGAACCCATCATACGTTCGATTCTACGAACAACCGCGAAATATTCTTCATCATTTGGCGGCACCGGGAACGGCGTATCTTTGAGTTCGTTCTCCAGATTTATCTGTTTGGTAAAGTTGAAGTTGCGTGCTGCTTCGAATCTTTTTTTGAAACCTATTCTGTCGTTTTGTACTTTATGAAGCCATTCGTAGTATTTTATATATTTAGCGTCGATCTTGTTACCGAAATGATTTTCCAATTTTTGTTTCAGGGCTGCACTGAGCGGATCGATTGACTGAGCCGATTCAGTTTCAGCTGTTGTCGATTGCGTGATTGTTTCTTGTTCCGAATCTGAATATTCGGAGTCGATATATTGTTCGGTTACGCGAACAGGTCGATGTGGCAGTTTGGTTGTTGAACTATTTTCGTGATCAAAGCTGGCTGTGGTCAAAGTATTCGATATGGATTGTGTATTGACGCTAGATTCGGTGGTAGTCGACGTGGTGCTAGATGATCCTAGATTTTTCAGGAAACTCGGCTTAGACCATTTTAAAGCGGCTTGTTCCGAACGTTCGGATCTAAATGCTGCCTGCTCCGAAAAATATTTCACTCTACGTTCATTTTCGCGTACAAATGCGAAATATTCTTGATAAGCGGGTGGTATAGGAAATGGTGTTTCGTCGAGAAGTTTTTTGAAATCGTAATGCGATTTATGCGATTTAATCTGATTGAAATGATCTGCTAGCCGTTTGTCGTCCTTGATACTATGCTCGTGTAGCCATTGATAGAATTTCTCGTATTTTGGATCGATTGTCGTACTGGTGCATTCGGCCGATTTGGTATTTTCGTTGTTAAAATTACTAAAAGTAGAAGCACTATGTTGAGCGTACCATTTAGCGTGATGATCGGTGGATTTAAGCCTTCGTTCCATTTCCTGTATGAAAGCGAAATGGTTCTCTTCGCCGATCGGTATCGGAAACGGAGTCCTGGTTAGTATTTTTTCGTAATTAATCGTACCGTTTATTTTGCTAGCCATTTCGTGCCTTTTGAGAAATCCTTCGTTATCTAGATGCGTTTCAAATAGCCATTCGTAGTAACGTTGGAATATCGCCGGAATCGTTCGCATAAAATAACCTTCTAATTTTTCTTTCGCGCTTTTCGTACTCGTTGGCGTACTCGTTGTCGTAGAACGGTCTTTTTTATGCGGTCTGGTACCGTACCAGTAACGATGATGATCGGTCGAGCTGAGCTCTCTGTCGTATTCTCTCATCCATGCGAAATATTGCGTATATGTATCGGGTATTGGGAACGGAGTATCTTTCAACAGTTCGTCGAAGTTATACAAAGTGCCTCTTGTCGGGAACCTGTTCAAAGAATGATTGAATCGTCGTTCCATTCCTTCGATGTTACGATCAACGTCGTACATCCAACGATAGAATTTTACGTATTTTGGCTCGATCGAAATACGCATCACGTTTTCCAGCTGTTCTCGTATATCAGAACGCGAATCGTCTAGTTCTGGCTCAGGAGTCGTGGTCGGTTCGGCAGTGAAATACGAAAGGTTTAAATTGGCCGCAGGAATGGTGAGCAGAGGAGATGTCCTGACGTACGATTTTGTATAGTGATCAGTGGATCCGATGTGTTCTTCAATTTTACGAATAAAAGCGTAATGTTCCATTTGGTGGTACGGTATAGGGAATGGAGTGTTTTCTAAAATCTTTTTATAATCCAACATCTGATCGGAATGTGTTATTAATTCTGTCCACGCTTCTCTATTATGGTAACCTTTGGGATTGTGACGTACGTCGTATAACCAGTGGTAAAAGTGTAGGAAATGATTGGGAATCGGCGTACTGAAATAGTTTTCTAATTCTTCGATGAAATCTTGTTCGTCGGTGGTTACCGGAGTTTTGTAAGATGTTCGTCGCCTGTGAGAAGCGGTCGAATGATGTTTTTCAGATGACGTTGAATGCTCAATTTCCCTTTTAGCACGTTTTACGGATGGTTCGCAAATTGTGCAGTGAATCGAATCAGTATCTGGGCATCGCATCGAAGCCCATTTTGAATTTGATATTGTAAATGTGCTCGTGGCGAACTCGGACTTCGATTTAATTACATTGCAAGATGAAGTTGAAGAAATAACGATGGTATTCGTACTTCTGACTACTCTTACGGGAGGTGATGTGTCTTTAGAATTAAGTGGAGTGTTTTTTTGCAACAAATCATTCATATGCTTATACATAGCGCGGTATGAAGCGGGAATAGGGAACGGTGTCGTGTATGAATCTTCATTTGCGTAAGGTTCGGTTTGTAAGTTGAGTTTCCATAAATTATATTTAAATTGATCGTCATTTTTTAGTTCATAATACCAGCGATAAAATGAATCGTATTTCTCATCGAATTCATTAGTAAAGTATTCTCTCAATTTATCGATGTGTTTGTCTTCATGTACTCGGTTGAGTTTGGAAGGTTTCTTGATTGTGATACGTGATTCGATTTCATTTACGTAGGCGTAATACATTTGTAATTTTGATGGAATTGCAAATGGTGTGTTTTCTAATCGTTTACGGAGATGTTTCTGTGCTATATCATTATTTTCTGGTTCACATATTGCGTACAAGCGTCTGCCTGCTCGCAATGTATCCGTGATTACGTTATAGTACCAACAATAAAAAGATACATATTTAGGCTCGATAGTAGACGAAAAATATTTCTCAACTTTTTCACCAAACTCAACTCTACTCAAAGTGTTTGGTTCTGTCGTAGGATTAAACAGAGTAGAATGAAATCTCGAGTCGATATCTTTAACGAAAGCCCAATAATTACGATAGTTTACTGGTATAGGATATGGTGTATTGGCCAACCAACGTATTGGATTAGGATCTTTTAAGTTCATAGCTGCTAATTGTCGTTTGCCTGCTTGATCGTAATCATTTTTTATGCCGTACAGCCACTCGTAAAAGTCAACATGTTGCGGTAAGATTTTAGTCGAGAAAAATTGCTCAACGAATGATTTTTTAGACTGGTGATTGGCACTCAAATCATTGATATCTTTATTAGATGTAAGATCGAATTCGTCGTAATCGACGATGGATCTACGACGACGTCGAGATGGTGGCTCAGGTGTTGCCGTATAAGCAGACGTAGATGCTGTGGAATTCCTCAACTGGGCCACATACTCGTCGAAACCTTGTTTGATAAAAGCCCAGTAACTTAAATGTACCTCCGGTATAGGGTAAGGTGTATGCAAGAGCAACTTATCGTGATTCGGTTTGCCTAGTTTTTTGCTCAGTTGGACGATTTTAGCGTATTCCTCTTTTTCCAAATGTAGTTTAAATAGCCATTTGTAGAATTCGAAGTACTTTGGTGGTATAGTGAATCTAAACCAATCTAACATTGCTGCTTTCGGATCTGGTTCGTTTGGTTTATAAGTAGTAGGATGAGATTTCGCTTTTAATAATCGTCTAGCTTCACGTACTCCTACGAATTCGTATATGTGCTCGGGATAGATGGCGAAAGGAGTGTATCTGAATAATTTAGTATAATCTAGCTGGTCGTAGATTTCAGCAGCCAAGCTGAATTTTTTCGTGTTATTGTTATTATACTCGTTTTCATGCTCGTATAACCATTGATAATATTTTTCCTGATGAGGTGGTATATCTTTGTTGAAATAATTGATGACTTTTTCATCCAAATGAATGTGATCTAACATACCTCGACTAGATAGTTGATCCTCCAATTTTTGACTAAGAGTTGTTAATGGGTTCAACGTAGATGAAGATAAGTCTTGTTTTATGGTCTGCTTTTTAGTCTCGCTAAGCTTATCGTTAATAGCCGAATGAGTAGATACAAGATTAATTGGTTTTTCAACTTTTACAGTTTTATGTTGTACTGTAGAAGGTGTGGTTTTAGAACTAGTCTCGAAATGCTTGACTGTTGATGAAGTTGATGGCATTGTCGCATCGTTTGGTGCAATCGGCGAAGATTTTGGATTCGTTATAAATCTATTATTCCACAGATAGGGATTCTTAGGATTATAATGATGACCAGTTGAACCCAATTGGCGTTCGATGGCGTGCACGTAAGCCCAAATCTCACGATGTTTATCCGGTATTGGATATTTAGCTTTGGATAATTCGTGACTGTAATCGAAATCGGTCAGATTTAAGTAAGCAGGCAATCTCCTTTTTATTCCTTTACGATCGTTTTGGTATCTGTAAAACCATTCGTAAAATGTTTCGTACCAATCGTCGATGGTAACGTTGAAAAATTCGGCGATTAGACGTTTACGTTCGCGAGGCATTGTATACAATGGGTACTCGGTGTTGGTAGGACGTGTACTGGGAAGCACGGTCGTGGTTCTGAGTGTAGGTTCGGTTAATTCGTCCCAGTTGAACGTAGGCAATGTGGATAATCTAGTCGTCATGTTATCCAACTTTGCATCGTCAAGAAAGGCGAATAATACGGTATAAATAGGAGGGATTTTGTAAGGTGTGTTTTTATGGGTAACATCGTGAACGCGAGGATTGACCGCAAATGGTATGATTTTTGGATACGGTGCGGTCATGCGTTCGTTAACGTTTAATTCGTGATTTTCTTTGAAAAACCAACGATAGAATTGCTCGTACTGCGGTTCCGGTGTAAACGGGTAATACCTTTGGTATCTTTCTTCCCAGAAATCTTCTCGTTTTCGACTAGTTCTTACGTGATCTCCTAAATACGATTTGTCTACTTGATGAATATGATACATATCCGGAGTAGTCGTACGCCAATAGTGATGACCAGTCGATGATATATGACGTTCTATTTCGTTAATCACAGCGAAATATGGTCTGTGTCGCGGAGGTATTCGGAAAGGAGTAGATTTAAGCAACATACTGACATCGAAATCGGTTAGGCCGGTGAAATTGCAAAAATCTACCCTTCTCTTGGCACCACTGCGGTCTTGTACGTTTTCGTAAAGCCATTTGTAATAATTGTCGTAATGAGGTGCGAAAGTTCGTTTGAACGAAGACACCGCTCGACGTTTGATCGGATCACTAGGCCAAGTGGTGAGCTTAGCAGTGGTTGGATTTTTTCGATAGTATTCTAATTGTTTCACATATAAATATATTTGACCGAAACCTTCGGGTACCGGAATATCAGCGGTTACATGAGCTTCTAAAGGAACCTTGAAATTTTCATCTTTGAGCATAGCCCGATAGAAATGCTTTTCATCCAGCGTCCCATTCTCTAAAGCTATCCACAATTTTTCGAAAAATGGCACATATTGAGGTTCGATCGTTCTTCCAAAATGATCTTCGAGTTTTTTGTGCCATTGCTCGAGGTTCAAGCTCGATGTACTCAACGGAGGCGAAATTGTAGATGAGCGTTGTTTCACTAGATCATCTAACGATAAAGATTCGGAAGAATTTAATTGTTGCTTGAGTATTGAAATATCGCCGTATCCGGACATGAACGGAAAATAGTTTCGTAAGTTATTGTCACGATTTCGATCAGGTGGTGCATTATGGCCATCTCGAGGAACATAATTTATCGGTTTATCGGGCTTTATGTGAATTTGCGACTGGTCTTTATGATTTTGAGGTAATCCATTTATTAACGAATAGGCGATGAGAAAGAATACCTGCAAACAATATCGTTCATTTTAATATTGTATTTTCTAATCAAACCGTAGGTAAGTATAATAAAGAGATATTGGTGAGCGGGATTTTTTTTTTATTTTTTTTTTCGGCAGCCAAAAGTGTGGATAAAGTTAAAAAAGGACTATGCGTGAATTATGATGATTTTCGAGAGGCCACAATGCACCGTTTGGTGTATTTAGACGTTAATTACACGAGATTTAAAAAAAAATAGCCATTACGATATAAGCGAATGTCACATATTGTTATGATACATTGAATTCCTGTGGCTAGTTTTCCAACTTGATTTTTTCTAGCTTCGTAGTAACTTCTGTTTAATTTCTTCTTGATTGATTCTATATCGTAGTATATTAAGTGATTGCTTACTGATGTAAATAATTAAAATAGCTGTTTATATTTCAGATACGTCAACATATTACCACGTAATTAAATTCGTGATATTCTCAATCAACCTTGGTACGTTTGCAAGTTGGTTTCTTCCATTGAACCAGATCGAGTTGGTAAGTCTTTTATGATCAATTTTGCTTTTAAGGAAACCATAATATTGAATTTATGATTACCTACACTTAATATGTTCTGCTATATATATAATACTATATCATCGATCGTATAAATATGCGATTCAAAGTTTCTTTATCGATATATTTATTACTTAATGAGGATAGAACGGATATAGGTATGTAATCGATTAAATCAATGAATTCTACATGCATGATAACGATTTAAAAGTACGTTCGATGTTATTTGATCTTGATACGTAGGATTAAACTGTGATATATAAATTGAATCGAGATTCAAGAGAAGATTTAAATCAAACGCGAATTCAAGGAGTTGTAGGTACTTAGTTTTAGTAGGTATTTCAATGATTTCAATATTTCATGGCCAATGCCTAAATTAATTTTATAAATCGACAGTATTACTCTTGATTTGTTCAAAAGAATTTGATGTGATATAAAATGCTATATTCGTCCTTGGCATTTTATGCTTCTTATACACGGTTCAGCAAATCAGCATAATATTAAAAAAAAAAACATAACTCCAAATTTCAATTGATGAGGGAGGGGGGAGATATGTGAAGAATAAACTCAAAAAATAAAAAAAAAAGGACGAAAAAACAACTTTTTTGAGGTTGTGAGGGGATGCAATGAAGCTGAAAAGTCGAAACTCGCAAAAGGCACATCTAGGACCTATACTAAATCCATATACCACATTTTAAATTCCTAGCTCAATTTGAAAGGAAGATATGCCAAAAATAAACTCAAAATATAAGAAAATTCGCTCAAAAACCACATTTTCGGAGCTGTAAGGAGGTGCATTGGAGGAAAGTCGAAACCCCTCAAAAGGTATGCCTATGACGCTTACTAAGTTAACATACCAAATTTCCGTTTCCTAGCTCAATTTGGAGGGGAAATAAAGGGAGAATAGCCCCTTTCAAAAATCAAATGAGTGAGGAGAATCCTCATATCTCCCCTCCTAATTGACCTAGGAGGCTGATTTTTGAATATGTTGTTCAACTTTTGAATGTCTATCGATTGACTTGAAAAGGAACAACTTTTGCGATTTTAAACCTTCATGGGCATAACTGAGTTTTAACCCAAGGTCGTCCCTACTCATATTTATGTATCTAATCTATCGCCAAACCGAGTCTACTGACCGAATTAGAGCGATTTTAGCCAGTATCGAGCAAGATAAAAATAATTTCAGTCTTCAGGGAAAAAGAAATAATATAAATAAGTATCTGACATCGCCAAAAATGATCGTAATGGTCTTCTTGAGCCCCAAAACAGATTTTGTTGATGTTCTCCCCTGCTTTGACGCAAATCGATAGACTGTGGTAGCCTCGTTTTCATTCGACAATATGACGTAGAAAATCAGGCTAAAAATGATTATTACTCGAATTTATTGGTGAATTTTCATGTTTATGTACATTCGGCTTCTTATTTTTTTTTTATATTCTAAAATCTTATTCATAAGCTCAGCTTTTGAATTGATTCACGAATTTATTTCAAATTTATCATTCATGCTTCTTTTAATCAAGAAACAGTTTTGATATCATATGAACTTGGATTTAACTAAAAGTGATATGGTATCTTTAAAATTTAAATGTTTGCGATGTTGTTTTCCAATAAAAAGTTTCGATATCGGTTAAGTAAAATTTCTACCACAAAAAAATTTCACTTTTGAAATGTTCAGTGGAAGGGATCAGGAAAAAATGGAATTCTTCATTTTGGTAAATTTTTAGATGTGTAGCATACTTTGAGTTGAAATTCGTCCAAATTAAATTATAGCACCTCTGGCTTCTTTTTATGGGGACTTCTATGGGCTCTTAAAGTAGGGCCATATTTGAAAAAATCCTCGTTTTTCGTTTAAACCAGACAGAAACAATTTTTGGACCCTCTTTCCTTCTCCAAAGAAGATGAATTTCGAGATGCTGAATCTCATTGGATAGTTTATTTGTGGTTGAGAGGATCGCCAATGTATTCGTGAAGGTCAAAAATCGTACTTTTTAAATTTACTCGCGAACAATGCGTCTTGGAAAAAATTTTCAAAGAAGCAAAGTTAGAGAGAATGAAATTTTCAATCGATACCTGTTATGTCCTCTAAAGTTGAAATTTCTACATTTCAAAGTTGAAAAGAAAAATTATTAAAAGAACACCAAATAATAAAATCCTTACGAGCTTGAAAATATGAACATCTAAATTATGTGGCAATTCGATCTAAAAATGAACTTTCTAGAAAGATTCGAGATCCAAGTATGCGTTTGGGAAGGGAGATGAAGGAGGACGAGTGGAAACAATTTTTTTCTATCTCGTATGAACGAAAATTATGTTTTGTTTTTTTTCAAAAATGACCCCGTTTTAGAAACTTATAGCCCCTTTTTCAACCTGAAAGAATTTCAACTCTAAAGAATGTCACAAATACCCAAATTGACGTATTTCACTATTTTTTTATCTACATGGTGTGTTTTTAATGTCCTTATGGAAACCGGTATTGGGAAGAAATTAATGTTTGACTGATTACAGTTTGTTCTAATACCCGGTAATGTAGTTTAAAAGATGGATGGGTTGAGTGAAAACAATTTTTTTTAGTCTTGCATGAAAACAAACACCTTTTTTTCAAAATTAGGCGGTCAAAATTTTATTTTAAACGATTTCAACTCTAAATAATATCACATATTCAAAGAAATGCCCAAATTAAAGAAATTCACTTTTCCAATTTTCTAAAAAAAAATCTCGGTATTCCACCATCACCACACCCCCCCTCCCTAGCAGTTGGAAGTTGTTACGCCACTGATGGTAGGTAGGCAATTAGGTATGTGTAGGTTGTTGAAATCTCAAAATCTATAGTCATACGAGTTTTGATATTTTAACCTTTGATTTAAATTATTTCGAATGTGGTACTCATATTTAGCGTCGGGTTGGTTTTTTAATCTTAATCTTTGCAGCGATAACCTTATT
Organism: Ferrisia virgata; assembly: GCA_900060175.1. Taxonomy (NCBI): domain Eukaryota; kingdom Metazoa; phylum Arthropoda; class Insecta; order Hemiptera; family Pseudococcidae; genus Ferrisia; species Ferrisia virgata. The sequence continues at coordinate 32,107 of FIZR01027346.1, read as the reverse complement.
TTGAGGAGAAAGTTATCGATTTAATTAGGATCAAAAAATTGATAAAAGTTGGGGAAACTTCGAGAAGAGAAATCTTCTTGATCAAATATTTTTTAAAATGACACGAATGAGGAAAAAATTTATACACACGATATCGAGGGCCATCTATCCAATATTTCAAATACAACTATATTTTAAGGATGGAATTTTAAAAATTGGAAATTTACTATTACATATGCCGACGTACTTGTACCTCATTAAATATTTCTACTTTTCCAGTATCATTGTTCATTAAATTATTTCAAAAATCTCCTGCATCTTTGGCATTGACATTAGTTTCTTAGTAAATGAATAATTACACACCGTTGTATATACTTCAAGTGAAATAGTCACTAAAATTATAATATATAGGCTAATTATTCTGCATCATAAGCGAAAAAAAAATTATCGAAAATTAAGCACCTACAAAGAATTTTAGTTAACAATGACTCTCGTATGTATAGTTAATTTACGCATAGGTTCATGCCGATGATAAGTATAGGTATTAATTTAATTTCTATCGAGCTCATTTTTTTGATTTTTAAACATGTTCAGTTTTTCAATTGAGTCGCCAGAATTGTACAAGTGAAATATTTTTCTTATTGAGATCTTATTTGATTCTCTAAATAATCCAAATGAGCTTAATAGTAATTGCGTTTATTATAAAAACATTATGTATGAATTTGTTCGATCAACTTACCAGCTTTAATAGACTCTTCATTTTGAAACCGATGCGAATTTCAAATGAAAAGGAAGGTAGGTATTCAATCTACTAGGTCGCCATCGTTTTTCGGGTAAATGAACAATATCAGTGTTTAAGAATTGTCATCATACAATACACAGTTTGCACATTTTCAAAAATACAATACTATAATTACACGAATTTTATATTTCCACTGAATACTGTGGAATTAGGACCGATTGCGAGATGAGAATGAAAGGTAAAGTAAAATTCTAGATTAATATTGTAAAGTGATTTCTATGCTATCTAATAAAATTTATCTGATCATGTGTTCGAAATTTGACGATAAAGTATTTTCCGTACTTTTATTAACGGTATGATTTCGAAGAATTTTTCGTTTATATGATAGATAATCTACAAATTAAATGATTTAAATACCTACGTGCATATGAAGTATGGTACATATAGGTATGCTTCATTTAAATGGAAATACGTGGCGATAATAGAAAAGACAGGAGGGAAAAATGTAATTCAAATGCATCGTAAGTGTAAAGGGAAAAATGATGTAAAAATCGTAAGAAAATGTAATTTGATACTTGCATGTAGAAGTGGGAAACTTCATGTTGGATAACTTCAGATTTTGATTTAGCTTATTTGTACCCGTTTACGTTGTAATTAGGCAGAAACGAATAATGAATAACCCATAGTCATCTGCATCTACGAGACCTCAAACCTATGTGTTAATTTTGCAACTCCAAGCCCATCACTACCCCACACCTCCTGTTCCTCTGTCCCAACTTGAAACAAAAAAGACAAACTTTAAACATCTCAGAAAACACCCACTCCATTCCAGATTCCTCCACAGTCATGCAAAAAATTCTCCTCTTAATAAAAGAACTTTACCTTCAACACCAAATTTAAGTCCTAACCGTTCTGACCCTTTTAACACTGGTTGTAAAAATCTTAAAATTGTTTGAAAATTACGGAAATAGGGCCTAATGATAAAAACTTGCTGCCAACGATCGTCTTGGATATATAAATAAATAATTTTTGAAAATTCTTACACTTGGAATGAGGTAAAGAGTAGGCATTTTTACGCCTCTCTGAGGTCATTCTGTAACTATTGTGGCCCGACCGTTTGCTGATTTCCAAAAAAAAAAAAAAATACAAAGTTTGGTCCACTCTAGTGTCCAATTTTACTGGGTCATGAAACCTTTTTAGTCATGAAAAAGATATGAACGAGTCCAAGACGTCGTAGAAGGTATGCATTTTGTCCAAAAATTTTTATATATACGAATTATATAAAAAAATCAATGATCCCATAAGCGTAATCAGAAATTTTTTAAAGCAGGGGTTACACTTAAAGTCCCGAGTGCAGCGGGGGCGAAATTTTGAAAAAATGGCGTTTTTAACTCATAGAAAGTGCATTTTTTGAAGCGTGGATTTTTTAAATTTTGAATTCTCAATAAGAAAGTAATGCGTTTTTAACGATTTTGGTGTTAAATTCAGCGAAAATGCAGAAAACTTTGAATTTTTTCACGCCCAAGGAAGGAGACTACAGCTCTGATAGCTATTCCCTTGAGTTCACCTTCTTGTAATTTTTTAAATATTTTAGCACTTTGCTTCGCTATTCTACATTTCTAGGGTTTCAGAATCACATTTTGAGTAATTGTTCTTGCCTTCATTTAGTTGCGTCCTAAAAGTGAAAAAATAGTAATTTTGAATTTTTTTTTTTTCGTTGTATAGCTTTAAAGTGATAAATTTTTGGATTATTTTTTTCTTTCATTTTTAAATTTGAAGTTGGAAAAATCACTTTCATCCATTTTTATCAAATTTTTACAAAATTTTCAATGATTTTTAACAATATTTTTCATTAATAAATTTTCACCAATTCTTCAAGATTTTTTCGTGATTTCTTATCAATTTTTTTTTACACTCTTGATTCATTTTCATCGAATTTTTACTCAATTTCCGATATTTTTCATTGATTTTTTCATAATTCAAGCCTTTTTTCTCCTATTTTTCAACGGGTTTTCGTAATTTTTGATCAATTTTATGCAATTTTTACCCATTTTCAGCAAACTTTTACAAAATTTTCGAAGATTTTTAACGATTTTTTTTCATGATTTAGACAAATTTTTACCCATTTTTTAGTATTTTTTGTAATTTTTGGCCAATTTTCGATGATTTTCAACGATTTTTTTCATAATTTGGATAAATTTTCTCCTATTTTTTCATAATGCACTTTTTACACATTTTCAACAAATTTTTGCTAAATTTTTTATAATTTTTAACCTTTTTTTTATATGTTAGGTCAATTTTCACTTGATTTTCAACATTTTTTTCGTGATTTTTGATTGATTTTTTTGCATTTTTTATTCATTTTTGTCAAATTTTTACCTAATTTTCGATAATTTTCTTTAATTGCTTTCATAATTTTGGCCTTTTTTCTGCTTGTGATTTCTTGAGCATAAAAGACCATTTGAGTGGTTTTTTTCATTTTATACTTACAAAATGAGAAAAATTAACGCATTTCGAAGATTTTTTTCTGGGTTTTACGTGTTTAAAAATTTTTATTTTTTCATTTTATACGTTGAACGCAAAAAATCAACGTCTCTGAAGATTTTTTCTTGATTTTTCAAGTTTATTTGAGTCGTAAAATGACGAACCACTTTTTTCATTTTTTACGTTTTAAACTGTAAAATGGATTTTAGATTTATTTTTTCATCATTTCACTGTTTAAAAGTTCGAAATTAATTTTTTTGAAAAGTTTTTTCGTATTTTTACCAATTTTTTTCATTTTTTCACATTTTTTCAGCAATAAATTGACATTTTTATTGAATATTTATTCTTTAAATCATTGTATTAGATTAAAATACTTGATAATTTCCAAAGAGTTCATAAATTGACGATTCGAAGAAGCATTCATTATACGAGTAACTTGATTACCTAAATTTATTAATTTAAAAAAATTATATTTCTAATTAAAGCTTTATTTTAGTCTTATTATTATACACTTTCTACTAAAAGAAGTACGTTCTGTCATCTTCATCAGGTGGAAGTTGTTTCTTATATTTCTCCAAAAATTCGTACATTCCTTCGTAATAATCTCTGGTTGTTGTGAGCCACGATACATCTTCTCGATACAGATCCTTATAATCTGGTCCATTATCAAATGGCTCTGGTTCTGGTGTTGTAGTGGTTATAATTGTAGTGGTATTTTCCATAGGACGAGTAGTGTAGAACATATTGGGGCCATCTTCTATACTTTCCCCCTCCTTTTTCTCATTGCTTTTCACTTTACCCTGATCTCCGTATAATATATCGTCGATTAATTGCTGCATAGCTGTTGTTTTGTAAAACGTCATTCCTTTAGGGAAAGTTAAAATGGTCGGATCTTTTGTATCGGCAGCCAAGTCATTCACCTGCACGTAATAATCCTGGTGTTCGTATGGTATTAGAAATATGGTATGGGCCATAATATCCTTATATATGCGTTCACCGGGTGAATACGAAAGTCGACTTTGTAATATTCGGTTTCTCCTATCTGCAGCTTCTGTGTCGTGTAGTGTGTTATAATACCAAATGTAAAATTGTACCAAATCTTCAGGAATTCCAGTCAAATTGAAATATTTAGCTATTTTCAGTATCAGCGTTTGTTTTTCGAAATATGGGTTAAATACGGTGTGAGGAAAACTATAACTAACCGGGGCTGTTGGTAGAGTTGGTGTAGTTGTGGCGGGGGTCGTTGTTGTCGTTTTATTAATTTGTTTCCTGGTTCTTCTTGGCAGTCTGAATCGAGTCGTGCTGTAAGATCTTGGACGAGTGAATTCGAGCAATATATCAGTAGTTGTATCTTTTTTGCTTTCAAAAGATTCACATTTTTTCATGTCTTCTCGATTAAGTTTGGATATTAATATTGGTGATTGGACCATTTCGTAGAGATGTTGTGGGTATAAAGGTGATGAATACACCGTATGAAGTAAGACCTGAAAAATGAAATTATATGGCCTGTACTTTATGCAGTTCCAATATATTTGGGAGGATTTGTAATTTATAGATCTATGTATAAGTAGTTGGATAGGAAATTTTAATTTACTCACAAATGCTAGAATGATTTTCATGTTTGGAAATAAATTGAATGTTACGTGATAACGTTCTCATGTTTGTAGACGTGACCTCAACAGTCGTTCAGTTATCATTATTTCAATTAAATATGAAAAAAATGCCAAATTTCGTTAGATAAACTTTGTTGATTGAGTTTGAAAATTCACGATTTAGAGTAGAAATTTTGGTACTTCCGATTTATTTTTAGTATACGCTTGCGAGAATTTTTTTCCAACTTTTTTTTTGGATTTTAACTTGAGGTATTTAATTTGATTGGTATTACTGTTTTGAAAAACTTATCTGCTATAATAATTGGTCTAAACACACGAATAGGTAATTTTAATAGGAAGCTCTGCCAAAATCTCGGAGTTTTCAAAAATTTACTTCGATGTAAAATTAATTAATGATTAATTCGTGTAAAAATTTTCATTCGTCAGATGAAAGTAGTATAATGAACTTATGTTCTCTTTTTTGTGAATCGTTTCTTCAGATCAAATCACATTCATTAAAACTCGGTATTTTTATACAAAGATTACAGGGCAATATCTAAGTACGATACCTTCTTTGCTTAAAATTTTTCTTGAGCATGCATCTTGAAATTAATTTTAAGTTAAAAGTGTGTTTTCATTAAAAGATGAAGAAAGTATTGAAATAATAAAGTACGCATACTTACAAATTTATGGATTTTTGAATTAGTCGAAACGAACTATCGACGTAACGTGTATGCGAGAAGGGTATCACGAAAATCCGTTTTGTAGTCCTAGAACACCATTATGACCATTTTTGAGCAAGTCAGCTCCTTTGGAAAAAGGGCTACTGAAAGACAAAAATCGCAAAAAAATTTTTGTTTTTGAACCAATCGATAGAGGATCAGGTGTTGTTACTCTGATTTTCTATGTCATATTGTCAATAAAAACCAGACTATTGTTGTGTTTTTTGTCGGTTTTTCTTATTTTTGAAGATTGTTCCTCGCATAATTCCCCTCCAAATTGAGGTTAAAATTTGGTTTGAAGATTTAGTATAGGTCGTAGGTGTGCTTTTTGAGCAATGTTTTTTTTTTTCAATTCACGTAATTATAATATTTCACGAAAATCAGGCTGGAAAAACATCTCTCAAGTTATGTTACATATTCAAAAATCAGCTTTTTACGTCAATTAGAAGGGAAGAAATTTCGGAGGATTTTCTCCTTTTCGACCGTATAAGAAGTCGTTTCTCGCATACTACTCGCCTCCTAATTGAGCTCCAGAGCTAAAACTTGGCTTGTAAATTTATTTGTGAGTGCTTGAGAAAAGCGCTTCGAAGTTTTCGACTTTTGAGCTCCGTTGTATCCTCTTGCGACCCTCAAAAATAGGGTTTTTGGTCCGATTAGGTAAGGTTTTGGCCATTTTTAAAACTCATCCTGAGCATATCTCTCCGCAAAATGTAGCAAGTAGATTAAAATTTGTCATATGAACTTATTGCGGATCGTAGATCTGCTTTTTGGGAGTACCACGATAATATTTTTACAAAAATCAGCCCGATGAAGTAATGTGTTGCAATTGTTTTTTTTAACCACTTGAAAATATGACCATTTTAAAAATATTATGTTCCCTTGCAAAGGGTGAAATAATTCGTTTAATATTTCAGAGGAGAGGTGTGTACCAATTCGAATATATTTTCGGAACGAATTTTCACCTAATAAAAATATCTTGACAGATCTTTTCCGACGTGGAGCGTTGTAAAAGTATATCATTAAAATTCTCAAGTCTGGATTATAAAAATAATGAAACCGTAGTACTTTGTGACCTTCTTTTCAAGTACCTACACGACATGTATATTCATGTAGACAGAAATTCAAAAAGGAGTTTATAGTGGACAGACTTTTAAAAATATTAAATAAAATAAAACACGGACATTAAGATTTCTATTAGCAAAAATACTAAATATTTATTATGAGAAGGAAGCATGATCCTGGTTGAAAAATCCAATCCAACAAGAGGGCTCGGATGGTAATGTAGGATGCACTTGCATTGTTTTTTCTTCGAAGAGATATATTTGAAACAGTCGATGAATGACGTACGTTTCTTTAATTTAAGGATTGTGCTATCTTCTTTTGCTTAAATGAAGTAGGTATACGTGTTCGGAATGAAATTCATATGTTTATATTCGTTGACCAGATCATCTTCAGTGTAATGAACTGCATCTTTAAATTGAAAAAAGAAAATCAAATAAGTACGTAAGTTGCAACATGTCTTTCGCAGAAAAAAATCCAGTAGCGAAAATGAACTTGTTACTTGTGAAAAATCTTACCATCTTGAGTAGTTTGTGTGAGGGGTACCATTGCAAGAAACTAGAATGAAGAAATTTCGCTGGTATGGTTAATTTACGTTACTACTGGGTACTATTGACGTTAAGATCTAATTAATCATATTGTGAAAATTCATCAGTTAAGATTCAGTTGGCTTTCTGAATCATAAGATAACTTCCTTTTAGAATTATTGATGGAATTTCTTTTACATTACATCTATATTTTAGCTTAGTATCGGTTCAACTATAGAATGATACCCCTCCTCCCCATACCAACGTTCAGAATAAGTGATTCAAAAATTTCATCTTAGAACATATTGGGAGTCTTTAGAAATATTTTCAAGCGCAAAAATCACTCCTCATCCAACCCCCTCCACTTTTCGTGTCCCAATTTCCCGTAATCACGTTTTCATTAATACGAGTACATAGTTGTTCGTCTGCTTGATGAATTTCCGAAAAAATGGAAAACTATTACAACAGATAGATACAAGGAGGTGCTTATAACTACCCACTTTATATAATAATTGGACGTGAATTTTGAATTTTGAATTATTTGTTTGATTTTTTTCCAAGTCATGGCCTGTTAGTATGCACTTGAAGATTGAGGGGGAAAAAAATTACATCTCGAAAATTTGAATCAAATGAATGTTATGAAAAGTATGCGTTTTTCTAGTGACCAGCAATATGTTGTAAGATGAAATTTTTCAATCTGCAAACAGGATCGATTTACGTATGTTGAATGTTGGTTTTGGGAAGAAATGGTTTACATTTGAAAATGAATGGCGGAGGTATTTCAGTCAACATGTTGGGTATAAAATTTTATTCTGAATACTTTTTGTGATTACTAGTTTTATGCTGTAGGGCCAAGCGGGGTAACTGGGAACACTGGTGATTTGAGAGCACTTTGAATACTGAGCTACTGTTGAAAGTTAGAATTTTGAAAATTACTGCAATATTTATTAGAGTTTGTCTACATCACTTAGCGCCACAATTTGACTTGATAAAATTAATTACCAGAGTGAGGAGAATTCTTTCGAAATATGCTATCCAAATTACAGTTGTTCAACATGGCTACTGTTTGTTTTCAGAATTTCTTAATCACAAAATAAAACGTATCATACTATCATTAAGCGACTAAACGATCAAAAAACATTCCTTTATCAATTTAAGATTAACATTTGCGTTTAAATTTTATTCAAAATAATTTTATTTCGTGTTCTCCATTATCAAAATGTAATTTTCAATTTCAGAGTAATTGGGGACAGTGTGATTCTTACATGCGGTAACACTGGTTTTCAAAGTAAACATCGTTAAATTTATAATTATTCGTCTCAACATTAAAATTTCGAAAATTCCGTTCTAAATGATGGTATTGAAAAGAAATTACGTACTTAGTATGTATTAACGTTGTTATCGGTTAAAAATCGAATTGTTACCAGAGGAAGCGTTGTTACATACGTGCAATTTTATGACTAAATTTAACTACTCGTTTTTTGTTTTTGTTTTTGACTCGTTTTAGAAAAAATCTGGTGCAATTTAACTTATTACTTTTTAAAAATTTATTCCGGCGAAAATTGATCCAATTTTATTTTGTTATTTTTTTCCAATTTATTCAGAAGAAAAATCTGGTTTAAGTAATTTTAATTTGTTATTTTTTAAACTTATTCAGAAGAAAAATTTAATTCAATTTTAGTGTGCTTTTTTATATAAATTGAATTCATTTGAAAGACGACTTCCAATTTTCAATATTTATTCACGTAATTTATTCAACTATTTTATCAAAATTTAATTTTCTTGAATTATATTGTGCTCAAAAAATTTATAAATTTTTGTACCATTTGTCTTTTTTACTCAATAGTGTTTACTTTACCGTTTTGTTGAAAAAAAAAAAGGTATTTCCAATTACCTGGGTAGGAGAGAGATAATGGAGAGCATTGAGAGGGTAATGGAGAACAGCTCTGATAAAAAGAAACTTGTTTAAGATATCAATTTTTTTTTTATCACAAATCGTAATTAAAAGAATGTCCTTTCTACTGATGTATAGAAATTCTTTAAAAATGTATGTGTCAATCATTTTATGAACTCTCAAAAATAATTTTTTTCTGAATTTTTGTCGAGTGTTCTTAATTACCCCTTTCGACTTTATTTGATATTTTTTATAATAGACGAGAATAACTTGGTAATTTGGAGAATTTTAATTAATACATTTTTGAAAAATGGTGCGCAAAGGTTGCTCCAAATGCAATTTTCATAATAACCAAAAATGTAGAGGATCTTTCAAAGAGAAATTTTTACTTGAAATTGTTTTCTGTAGAACCAATAGAAAGGGAGATACGTACATTTCTAAAAATAGGTGGTGGATTCTTGGAGGGAGATGGGCTAGAAAAAATGGCACCCAGGGTTATTTTTGTCTAAATACATTTTAGATTAATAATAAGTCGTCAAAATGAGTTTGAAGTAAGATATATACATTCACAGTCGAATATTTTATTGTAATATTTATGTATAGGAACTTCATTCATTGTAATTTGATTAATATCAAATTACCAAGTTTTTACTACGGATGCACAAAAGTCCAATTATTTTAAATTAACGCTTTCAATGTTGAACTTAATTTAATACGTATCATATCACATTGTTTTTTAATGGGGATATCTCGTTTTTCCTGCTAGAACCTTCGTTGTTGATTGGATATTTTTTGACGACGTTGAATTGAAGTTGGTCAAAGTTGTATGTTTTGTACTTAACGTTGTTGCGTTGGCATTTTTACTAGATAACGTAAAAAAAAGATACGAGGAGACTTCATGCAAAATCGTGGTACCTCGATGTTTGTTTACCTTATTTAATGGTATTGGATTTAGTATTTCTGGAACTGTAGAGTTGGTTGTTGAAAATAATTGAGTAGAAGTTGAAATTGTAGAATTGATGGATTCTTGTTGATATGTTGTGCTCGGTAAAGCTGAGGTGATAGATTCTTGTTGAATATTATATGGTGAAGTGTGCGATTGTTCGATGTGAGAATTAGAGATGTTAAATTGATGATTATTTGATACTAGGGTGCTGGATTGTAAACTGGATAATGCTGATGTATTACACGTTTTCTGATCACTTGATGTAGTAATTTTGTATTGAGTGCTCGAAGTAGTTGTGGCGAGTGATGGCGTGGATGAATAAGAAACACTAGTTCGACTGGACGATATAGAATTGCTTGATTTTTGATGCGTTTGCGTATTAGACGTACTGAACCATCGATTGAATACAGTCGTTTTTGGAGAAGAAATCTTGGAATGTGATTTTTCTTCGTTTGAAATAAATACAAAAGAATCTACATCAAATACGTTTGTAGGTTTTCTATATCGAGGAGTGGTTGTTGTAGGAGGAGGAGTAGGTCTTGGAGGGATATCATCGTCATAATATATAACTTGGCCAGGATTATTACCGCCAAAATCGTGCCATCCGTATTGGAAAAATTGTTGTCTGCTTATTCTAATATGTAAGTTAATTACCACGCAAATAATCACCTGAAAACAATCAGCGGAGTAGTTTCTATGAATAATGGCGTACGAATTTCGATGCTTATATTTTCTTAATACCTACTTAAACGTAATATCGTTGTGTTTGGCATTACTTTGAATTTCTTTTTTTTTCAGTCGAAATAGTGTAAAATAATACATCGATAGTATGGTGTTGATAGAAAAGGTATATATTTTAATAAATAAGAGCTTCGCGATTAAAAGAAACTGAGGTAATAAGGTTACAAAAATGAGTACCGAATAATTTTAATCAAGTAATCAAATGTACTAGGTATGTGAAATATTTGAGAAATCAATTTCCAACTTCTCATATCAATTTAATCTGAATCTTAGATTTAGATACTGCTTATTCTTAGAAAGTCGAATATGTTACATGTAGTCCGGATTTGGTGCGCCTAGATCACCCATCATCCATGCAAGCGAAGTAGGATCAGCTGTGGTCGTATATGCCAATCTAGACACATTAAGTTGACGTTCCCTTTCCTTCATGACGATAAAAAATGTCTGATAATATTCCGGTATGGGAAAAGGGGTGCTTTTTTCGAGCTTCATGAAATCAAGAGGCGTTGATAACAAGGTTTCGTTAATGAATCTTTTATGGTGTTGAAATACGGATTGCAATATGCGTTTAAACCATTTAAAAAATGCGTGATATTCGTGAGAAATAGTCAAACAGAAAAAGTCTTGGACTTCTTCGGCCGTGTCCAGATACTTGGGTTCTCGATATTTCATTGCGGAGGCCAATACTTTGGGCGAAAGGAATGTTTCGAAATTATGTCCCAATGGAAATTCGTTCGTTGATTTACTATTTAAGCAAAATACCACGCATAAGAATACCTGAAAACAATGGGCGGTTGTAATTATTTATTTTTTCGGTCCTACGATTTTTTTTGTGCAATTTAAGAAATGAACTTGAGAAAAGATGGGTAATTTTTTTTCAATCGCTGAAAAGCATTCATACATGAAGTTCGATGTTGAACTAGAGTTATATTCGAGTTGAATTTTAATCGCCATATCAGTTTCAACGATATTAAACTAATGTGTGGAATGATGAAGGAAATTTACTGAGCGAAATGCTTAAACTAATCGGATTCTTTAACACTAGATAATTTAAGGCGGTATCTTCTGTTTCATTAAATTCGCATACAGATTAAACACTGATGATTATGAATGAACTAAAAGTTCGCGTAACTATCGAATATTAATAATAATATATTAATAAATCATACTAAACGATTAGACCAAGAAAAACGTTCAAATTGGTCATTTAAAATGAATTTTTTTAGTAGGAACGGTAGAGCCAGCAAGCCATGATTCATTAGCTAATCTTTCCCATTCGTTCATGACAATGTAGTACGTCTGTTCTCTATTGGGAATCGGCCAAGGGGTAATTTTCTTCAGTTCGTCCCAATTAACGTTGGTTACCGTAATATTTAATCCTTCGCCGAAACGTCTCTTACGACCATCGAAATCGGTCAATATTTTTTTTTACCATTTGTAGAAGTTGATATGTTCCGGTCTGATTGTGTAGAAAAAGAAGTGACGAACTTCTTCACTGGAATTGGCCAACTTAGGTATTAATTCTTCGTCAGTGTCAGTTCGTTCGAGAGCGTTTGCACCTTCCACTTGAGGCGAATTTACTGCTTCGAAATTGTTGCCGCCTCGTAGGATAAATTGATGAGTAACTTTATAAGTTAAGCAATAACACAGACAAAACATTACCTGAAAGCAATTTTGTTTTTGTCAATATGTGTAAGTAACTAGGTAAATATGGCTCGCCTCTAGATGAATTTTTTTTATGAAAATTGACCATCGTTTGTAAAAAAGGGAATTTATTTTTGAAAGGGATTTCATATTTAAACTTTTAGCAGTCCTTTTTCCTGGATGAAAACGAAAAAGGATTTAAAGTTGTGGAAAATCATTAAAATATATAGATTTTTTTGTTAAATGAAGTGATGTATTTTGTGATATGTCAAGTTTTACAATCTTGGTAACTCTCATTTCCTTTCTTAACGCTTATACTGAGTGATTTACATTAACCTCTCTTCCTTTAATTATGCAAGTGATAGGCCAAATGTTCAGACTTGTATAATAGTTAGCATACCCAAAAAATCGAAGGGACTAAAATATGCTATTAACAAAATTTTATTTTCGTTCAAACCTACTGCTTACTTTAAAAATTCATATAAAAAAATAAATTATAATAGAAATTTGCTATTCGCTCTAAAGCACAGTATATACTTTCGAGTATGTTTAGTATAAAAATCAAGAGTGGGGATGAAGTGGTTCGTGAAATATGACAAAATAATTACACAAAAAATGACTAAAAATTTGTAACTTTTTTAGTTTTTTGTAAATAAATTTTGAAAAAGCTATCATAAGCACCTCATTAAAAATGTTAAAATTATTAGAAGAGTACCTTCAACTCTGTGATTAGGGTAGTAACCCTGAGGGTTGCATTTATACGGGGGAAAAAATACCGATAAAAAAAAATTTCTGTCATTTTTGCACAAAAATTGAAAAAACCAATTTCGCAGGTAAATATGAGAGAAACAAAACGATTACGTTACAAGGCAAAGCATATGAGTGAGAAACTGTGGTAAAACAATTTATAAAGGGGATGAAGGGATTTTCAAACCGTGACGATGTGAATATAATAAAATTTAGTTGAAAATTTTCAATGTTTTCAGTTTTTTGTGGGTAACTTCTGAAAAAGCTATTATGAACTGTCCACTGAAAATCTTCTAAAAGACTAGCAGCGCCCCCCTTCCCATGGTCTGAGCAGAAACCCTAAAATTTGCTTCCCAACAAACGAAAAAATTTATTGAATGATATGAAATATAAACTGATGAACTTTTACTCATAAGCAGAGACAGGTCAAAATTTTTGAAAGGACTTGAGTACTCCACCATCATTTTTTTTTTTTTTTTTTTTTCAAGAGGAAAAGAATAAAGTCTTTTAATGAAGTGCTCATGATGGCTTTTTCAAAAGTTATTTACAAAAAACTAAAAAAGTTACAAATTTTTAGACATTTTTTTTGTATTTATTTTGTCATATTTTACGAACAATTTCACCCCCACTCATACCACACATACTCGAGAGTATACGCCATGTTTTAGAGCCAACAGCAAATTTTTATCATTATTGATTTTTTTTTATGAATTTTCAAAGTGAGCGGTTCGGGTGAAAATGTAATTTTGAAAATAGCATATTTCAGCCCCTCGATTTTTTGGGTATGCTAATCATTATACATGTAAGTCTTATGAGTTGACCTATCATTGGTATAAGGATGGCGAGGTTAATACGGAATACCCAGTACGAAGTAGTTTTTGGCGCCCTCCCTCTTGGATTTTAAATATTAATAAAAAGAAAATTGTGTCAAATTAAATGAGTGTCATCGATTGCATCTAAAATTATTAAAATTATATAAATTAAAACGATAAATATAAATATAAAGAATTAAAAGATCAGCTGAGGATGGAATTTAAACATATTTCATTTCATTGATGAATTAATTTAGGTAGGTATCGCTAATATTATCGACAATCTCAAATTGAAACCCAACCGGGATTATTTAGGTATGGGGACAGTCGTTGAATTCACACCACTTCTCGGTGTCAAACTATGGTATACGGCGAAATCATCCAAATCTTGGATAAGATAGTAAAGTCTTTCATGCATCTCAGGCATAGGGAAAGAGCTATGAATACGCAATTTTCGATAATCCCTCGTTAAAGGGCTACTCTTTTCTGCATACTTTCTCAATTCGTTTCGTTCTGAATCGTGTACCATTTTATAAAACCATTGATAAAACTCGTTATATTTTTCTTGATAAACGTAAGTAAAATAGTCGATCACTCTTTCTACCGATTCGTTGTATTTAACTTCTCGCAGTCTGGAAGGGCGTGTCGAAAGAGTGGTGGTGAACATCGGTGCTCTTTTTTTTCTAGAACGAGAATCGTCTTTCGATGATTGATGATCATTTTCAGAATTTTTGGTCACAATTATCTTCTCGTAATCTGAATCTGATTCAGAGGTTGATGAATCGTACTCGCTTTCAGGACTCGAAATTGTTGTACTGGTTCGTCTTCTTCGTTTGGTTACAGTTGTCTCTTCGTAACCTGAATCTGATTCTGGTTTTGATGAATCGTACTCGCTTTCAGGACTCGAAATTGTTGTACTGGTTCGTCTTCTTCGTTTGGTTACAGTTGTCTCTTCGTAACCTGAATCTGATTCTGGTGTTGATGAATCGTCCTCGCTTTCAGTACTTGAAATTGTTGTACTGGTTCGTCTTCTTCGTTTAAGTTTTGCTACCTTCTCATGGGCAGATTTTGATTCTGGTGCAGATGAATCGTACTCGCTTTCAGGACTCGAAATTGTTGTACTGGTACGTCTTCTTCGTTTAGGTTTCGTTACCTTCTCATGGACAGATTTCGATTCTGAATCAGATGGATCGTTTTCGAAACTTTTGACTGTGCTCGTTCGTCTGCGTGCTTTAACTTTTACTAGCTCTTCATTAGCGGATTCCGAATTTTCAGATTTTTTCAAAGTCAAATCATTTTTTGACGAATCGAAATCTTCTTCAGGACTCGAAGTTGTGCTCGTTCGTCTACGTTTTTTTGATTTCGTTGTTTCTTCGTAAATGGGCTCAGATTCGGATACACTGGACGAAATCGAATCGTCGTTTTCGTCTTTCGAAGTTGTTGTACTCGTTCTTCTGCGTCGTTTGGCCTTCGTTGTTTCATCGTACACAGGCTCAGATTCTGATTCACTCCTCATGTTCACTGGATAATTGTAGTTGAATAACTCCTTCCATACGTGTAAGGGTTGAATTTGTGCCGAGTGTACTGGGCGATGCCACAGTGAAGAGAATATGTTAGCATTTACATTGATATTAGTAAGGGAATAAGTGACACATAATACCTGAAAAAGGTTTCATAATTGTTAGGATATTTCCGAGTGCGATTTTATAAGTACACAAGTTGTCATGGGTCACGCGAATTCGTAGAATGTAGAATTGTAGTACAGTAACATTGCTTTGTTATAACAGGAGCAGTGTTATCACATGTTCAGTTTTGTTGATATTTAAATAAGACAGTACTGTATCGAATTTTCATGGTGAAAAAAAAAAGTAGATGCAGAAAATTAATATAACTTCACGTAAGATCTTAAAAGAATCGAAATCTCATTCGTGATCGATCGAAAAAAAATTCTCGTACGATAAGTTGTGCACTCACTTTTAATATTTTTAGCCTGATTTTCTATGTCATATTGCCAATGAAAACCAGGCTGATATGGTCTATCTACCTGAGACGGATGAAGGGAGAGATATCGACAAAATCCGTTTTGTGGTCCTAGAAGACCATTACGACCATTTTTGACCATATTAGATTGTTATTTTTATTAATTTTTTTTCTGAAACTAAAAATTAGTTGCTCAATTGGATACCAGTCAAAATCGATCAGATTTTAGAAATAGGCTGAGATTAGCGGCGGATTTGATATTCTGAAGTGGGCTTGACCTCTGGTCAAAATTCCGTTATGCCCAAATTTGGGAGAGGGATTGCTGAGGGGCTAAAATCGCAAAAACTGTTCCGGTTTGAGCCAATCGAAGGGCGATTCAAATTGGTACATTATATTGAAAAATTGGCTTCCTAGATCAATTAGGAGGAGAGATATGAGAGCTTTTCCCTTTTTGACCTTGAAAGAGAGCTGCTCTGTCCTATCTCCTTTTCAAATTAAGCTAAGAAGTTGAAATGTGATGTGTAGACTTTGTAGGAATCATGTATGTGCTTTTTGGGAGCACCACCTCACATCCACAAAAATGTAATTTTTGATCGGGTTTTCCTATTTTTGGGGTTTGTTCCTCGTATAACTCTTCTTCAAATTGAGCTAGGAAAGTTGAAATTTAGGATATAGATTTAGTACAGGTCCTAGATGTGTCTTTTGGGGGTTACGACTTTTAAGTATCATTGCATCCCCTTGCAACCCCGAAAATGTAGTATTTTGGTCAGTTTTTCTTATTGCAAACAACCTTTACTAGCTGTGATTTATTTCTTGTATATGAATCTGACATGTAGATTTAGCAGGATTCTAAAAATGTTACCTTTGATGGTCTGAATTATGCATTTTAAAATCACCTTCTACCCGTACCATGATGCCTTTTTTTAATCGACATAATTCTAATATTTTATGAAAATCAGGCTGGTCAATTAACTGAGAAAAAGTAATAAATTAATAATTTATAATATTATTCATCTCTTAAAATAACAAACTTTATTTATTTTTTACGCGTGGTAGTTGTTGAAGCTGCGTTTTGTTCGGCGAGTTGACAATCAATATCGTACAAGAAAGCGAATAAATGATCTAATTTATTAGGCACCGGGAATGGAGTGGTACGTAAAATTTTCTCATAACTGTTCATCTTGTAAGTGGCCATCGCTGCGATTCTGGCTTCTTTTCGTTTTTCATCTCCCATGGCTTGAGCTAGCCACGCGAAAAATGCCCTAAATTCAGGATTTTGCGATTCTAGTTTCATTATAGCTAATAATTCCGGTAAAGTGGGGGTAGTATAGAATTCATTTGCCCATACAGAAGATGCTGGTACTGTGGTCGCATCAAGAGGTTTTTGGTGCGTTACTTTATTAGCGAAAGAATAGACGACGTAAAAGATTACCTGAAAACATTCACATTTAATGCACCAAATTAGATATATAGGTTTGATTTGAAGTACGATTTATTTGCGATTAACAGCATTATCGAAGGTACAAAAAATATTTAGGCCTATATGTGCGATTATTTCGAATTAAATATAATATAATCGGCTTGGAAATGGATTTCGATACTATTGAATTAAGTGCCTATGGAGCAAAAGAGGTATAAATTTGGCAGATTTATGGGTATAAAATTTTGCACTTTGCAAAAAATTTGAAAATACAACTATCGACGATACGACAGTTTAATGAATCACTTCGAAGGTACCATGATATGTCCGGCTATTTTGCCTCTAAGTCGATCCAAATGTATAACATTTGCATAAAACACTTGTAATCTTTCGGGTATAGGAAATTCGGTAGTTTGTAGTATAGATTTTATGTCGGCTGGAATATCCTTTTTTATGTATTTCATTCTTTCGGCATGTTCGCCAGGATCGACAAGGTTTTGAAATACCCAACTGAAGAAATCACTATATTTCGGATCCTTAGATTCGAGAATAAGTAAATCAGTGAGATTTTGTAAATTTCTAGGTAACCCTCTGTACAATCCACCGGTATCGACTCCTCCCCAAAGATGAGCGGTGTTGACCTGAGCCCTATTTTTCTCGATTTCAGCAGCTTCTTGTTGAGCATTATATTTCGCCTCTTCCTCTGCTTCGGTATCACGTGCAATTCTACGATGAGATTCTTCGAATTTCGTATTTTCTAATGATGTCGAATGTGCCGAATTAATATTTTTACTTTGTTGAGAGGGTTTGTCTGGTAAAGGCTTTGGGCAACTTGCTTTTATATGGAAATATACAATAATAAGGAAAACCTGAAAGAAATCAGGATTTTTTTTTTGAATTAGATACTGATAATTTATTCGAGTTCTTCGAGTAGTCGGAAACATTTGTTAGGAGGGGATCAAATCGATGGTGTAATTTTGAATGAACCAAAGGTGTTGATTTTCTTCTCTGTATTTCTTCTTTATGAAATTTCAATGTAAATAAAAATCCAGATAAATTAGATCTAATGGATTGAATTACTGGAAGATTTCTATCCCTGTGATGTTGAAATGATTGGAGAAAATAGCGATGTGTCGAGTATTCTTTATTTTACGACGATAAAATTCAGTTTACAAAAATTTAATTCGATTAATTATGTAATGATAAGATCGCTTTATTAGATAATTTCTAACGAGTTGAAAAATCATTTTAAAGAAGTAAAATTTTTCACGATAAGTTGTTCGATATCATTCGGTGCTACAAGTTACGTTTAGTTAAAATTTTATACGTTAATTGATACATCTGCTAAGATAATATTTCGATATTTGATCTATAATTTTGAATTAAGATATTGCATAAGATCCAAAGAACTTCATAATTTTGTGAACCAAACATGATGTGAAGAGATCAGATCAATTTAAGGTACTTATTAAGAAATCTGGAAATCCAGTGATAGTAATTTTCACATTAAACGTGCCAAGACGATCAAATCATTAATTTAGAAACTTCCAATCTCCATCGGCTCTAAACCAGTAAACGGAGCAATTTTATCTTGCTCTTTGAACACTTGTTCCATATGCCAATGGAATAAGAAAAATTTCATGTACTCTTCAGGGATAGGGAACGGTGTGAATAATTTAGCTTTTTCGTAAGGTGGAGTCGTATGAGTATCATAAGCATGGATACGTCTTTTATTCGTATTCCAATCAGCATGTAACCAGTTGTATAGCCAAAGATAGAATTTGGTGTACTCGGGATTCTTTTCAATTTCTTCGGCGTAAAACTTCTTTGCTCGTACCTTCATTCGATCTCGCTTGTTGAGTAAATAAATGGTATCGTATTCGATAATCTCGGACGAATTAGGACTCTTCGTCGTGGTCGAAGCCAATTTTCTAAATTTCTGTTGTAATCTTTTATGAATAATGAACCATTCGTCTAAACTGGTGACAGGTGCGAAAGGTAAATCTTCAGATTCCAAATCGGTAACGGGTTCGAACATGTGATCGAAACGACTTTTGAATGTTTTTCGTTTCGTTGTCTGCTGTTCGACGTTTTGCTTTTGTTGCTCGGTCGTTTGTTCTTCCATTTTGTAATCTTCCCTTGGAATAAAACCGATGGGTTTGCCGTGCGATTTGATTGCCTGCCAGTTTGGTTGATCGACTCCACCTTGTACCTGTGGTTCTGGGTTGTGGACAGGTTGATTAAAATGGTCGTGGGCAGCTTGAGGTTGTGTTATATCCCCGAATTCGAATTCATGTGTTACTTTATTAGTTAAGCAATAAACCATGCAAATAATAACCTGAAAACAACGCTTTCTGTAATTTATATAAAGCGGATTACACCTTCAGACTTATCTTCGTAATGTTGGTTATGGTAATTGAAATCGCGAGTAGTTGATAAATTTGTTGACAGTTTTGGAATTTGAATTATTAGCTAAGTCTACATTCACACCCAAGTGCACTGTTACGTTTGAGGTAATATTTCTGTCGTAATAAAGTACTAACGAGGGAATGGTTAGAAGTGTCCATCTCCAATCTGCACAAATGGGTGTCCATTATGTTGTAGTACTCCAGGCGCCTACATATGCACCATATTTTTTTGCCTGACACAGGACTAGTTTTTATTTATTTATTTATTTATTTATTAGTGCCATGTACAGGTACAAGCCTAGAGGCACTTACGTGGAGATGTTACATTAGAATGGACTTAAGCTTAAATTTAGAGTTAAATTTTATATATATTTTTTTAAATTATGTAAGGGCTGGGTAGGTATCATGGATCGATGAAATGAATAGAAATGGAAATTTCGTTTCACTCAAAGTCTAAAGCGACAGTGATTTAAAAAGATTTAGGTATTTTTTCGTTACATAAGAAAATTCTAGATGGGTATAGAAACTCAAATGAATTACGTCACATTTTATACGTAAATAGTTGTAATTTCATGAATAAAAATACAAAAATAAATAATACATTAAAATAGAGGCGTTGTAGCTGCAGTAGTAGACATTTTCTGTTTCTCCATAGCCTCGAATAATTTACTAATGATAATATAATATTTCAATTTATGCAAAGGAACAGGCCACGGTGTTTGGTCGAAGTATTGTTCAAACATCGGTGTAGTAAATGTAGAAAAAGCTTCTAATCTTTCAGGTTTCGCATGACGATCCATTACAATTCGATAAAACCATTTGTAAAATTCGCGATAAGTAGGTTCCCACGTCCAATTAAATAATTTCTGAGCTTTCCTATCCACTTCGAAAGAATTATTTAGCTCGGAAGTATGTATAAAAAATTCCCATTTTTCCCATGATTCGTTATCCGGTGGTCTCCATTCGGTATAGATTACTTTTTTGGTGGTCGTGAACATGTAATCTTTACTTTCGGACTCGCTGGAGTAATGATAGGCGTCGTCCTCTTCGGCGTTTTTAATTTCGAAATAGTACGGTTTAATGTTGGTTAGTTTAACGAATTTTTGCCTCAGTTGATTTCGATTTGGTATAAAGCTAGGTAAATTAAACGCGTGATAGGCTTTATTTATCGGATTTATTTTCAGCCTAGCTTGTCCGAATGGATTTTGGTGTGTCGGTTTTAATGTTAAGTAATAAACGAGACCTATGAGGACCTGAAAAAAATCGTATACTGTGATAATAACACCTTTGTAAAAGATGTTTAGGCCGTAACAATTATGTATGAAGGATTTACGAAGATTGTTGACGTATTGAATGCGACATGTTGGACTAGTAATTTCGACGAGTAGATTTGGCAACATTGATGTTACATATTAGCCTAAATGTACAGGATGGTCTAAGTAAAATACGATATCAAGTATTGAAAATTAGAAATATTGTATACGTAAGTTGCTCATTTGATAAGCCCCAATTCCATCAGTATTGATAGAGGGTCGTACGCCATTTTAGGTAGAGGAGAATTCGCCCTTGAATTTCATCTAAACGTTTTTATTTTTGCAGTTGGGATAAAAATAAAAGGATAGACCCGTAGTGTTTCATTGCAAAAAATATGTTTCTAAGGAAAGTCTAGTTTAACTTGAGCATAAATTTTATTTTATTTCAATTTTATCCATCATTGTGGCTCAGTGCGAGTTCAAGTCATGGAGGGCGTGCAGCCCAATATTTTGGTGACTCACTGTACGAAAAAATTAACGATTTTGCAGATTGTTTACTCTTTAATGCCACCCCTTTCCCTTTTGACAGTAAGAGGGGAAAATTTCTAGATGGTTAAAAATATGAAACTTAGTCGTTGGTTTTCTTTTAAGATGCTGAATTCATTTTCGAACGAATTTTCGTCCTCAGATACAGAGGAGGCGGGGGTCAGAATTCAATTTTGAGCAAAATTTCGAGTGGAGTATCAAAATGTGTGTTTCTCAGCCTTCTAAAGTCAGTTTCAACGTTACTTTTTCGAAAATAAAAACATGCATTTAGATACCCTACCTGGATTTGTTTTTCAAGTTGAATCTATACCCAATCCCTTTCATTTTTCGAAAAAATTACGTCGGAACTGAACTTCTCTCTCTTCCCTTCCTTTGGACATTTTTGAAAATATAGCAGAACTAAATGTAAGAGGTCAAAAACATGCATTTTGACATTCCACTTGATATTTCGACTAAAATTAAATTTTGACACATACCCCCCCCCTGGTCACCGAGTGCTTAGGTAGAGTTACAGCCCAAGAGAACTGAAGACGATGTTTTTTTAATACTGACCAAAATGCTAAATGTTTTGTCTACCACTTTAATTTTTTTTTTTTCGTTCATCGCGTCGGCAATATGCGAATTACTCATCTTTCGTATAATTTACCCGTTTATGCAAATTTTTTTCAATTTTGTGAAGACTTAAAAATATGGGGGGGGGGTGGAGTGCAGCAAAATCCGCCTTTGTACGTGATTAATACTTTCTAATTAATTTTATAAAACTGGTTTACATTTTTTTTGTCATGTTACTTGCAGAATATTCAAGTTTTGACCACTTCATAAATTTTTCCAAAATTAGCGACGAATGAGATTTTTTTGTGTAAAAGAGAAACGTATAATTTCCCCTCTACACAGCTTTATTCAATGGCCCCAGTTCGGTGTGACAACCTTGCACATTTTGTTGTATTTTAGATTGAGAAAATTGTAATTACGTTTCCTGGTTTGTAGTTACAAAACTGCCACATCCCACCCCTTCTACTAAAATTTTTGAATAAACGTTTTTTTCAGGAGGAAAATTGTCAGAAGGTAATGGTTTGCCAGCATGAATTTTTTTGAATTTTCCAGCCAGCAAGAGGAAGAGCCACCTTCCCTTTTTGGCCTCGAAATAAAAAAAAAAATACAAGTCAAACTTTGCCCCCACCACACATCGACATGAATTTCGAATTTTTTTTTCCAAACACGCTTTACAATAGAATTTCTCTCCTCAAAACCGTGATGGATTATTTCAGAATTCGAGAATAGGGCTGAAAGGTATATTGCCATTCTGCCATTCTTGATGATTGGGGGGGGGGGGTCCTTTTTATTTTTTTCAGTGAACAAAATACATGTCATTATTCATATCTATCTCTTATCTTTTCGAACCATATTTTATGAGCTCTTTCGTGTTGCTGTGTACTTTTATTGGTAGAATTATTCCAAGGATAAGGTTTCAATGCTGGATTCAAATTTTTGATGCTCTAGAATTCCAAAATTTGGTATTATATCAGAAAGTACATAATTATGGCTGAGCGAAGCAAGGGCGAAAATTTTGGGAAATGTTTTTGATCATCATATACTACATTTTCAGAAATATACCCCCCCCCCCACCTTCCTAGGGTACAGGTTTCGTTGAGTACGGTATCTAAGCGATAGTGAAAGTAGTAAATCAAGTCTAAATTTTAAGAAAAGTAGTGAAAAAATTGAAAAATTTAAAAGCACAAAAAATTTTTTATCTCGTTGATTTTTTTATTGGGAGGGGATGGGGGGGCAAATTAAGAGGTTTTTAAAAATTTGGTGGAAAAAAAATAGATACCTTGTTGAGAGAATTTTCATACAGATAGATATACTGGAAAAGTTTATGCGAAATATTTAGAAGATTTATGGCTCAAATTTTAATCAGCATGACGTTGTATCAAATTAATTAATACAAAAATAAAAGTGAAAATTCTTATATGAAAAAAAATACACGGCGACTCGTGC
This sequence comes from Ferrisia virgata, assembly GCA_900060175.1. Taxonomy (NCBI): domain Eukaryota; kingdom Metazoa; phylum Arthropoda; class Insecta; order Hemiptera; family Pseudococcidae; genus Ferrisia; species Ferrisia virgata. The sequence goes on along the minus strand of FIZR01027346.1, from coordinate 8,613 downwards.
CATCATTTGCTATCTCCAATGTCTTTTCAATTTAAGCACCTTATTCATTTTATTAACGTACAGGAAATAATTGAGCAGTTTCTGCGGAATTAGGAAGGGAGTAGATGGTTTCTCTTCCGAATAATTCACATCAATCAGCAAATGTTCAGCCCCCTCCATTCGTCTATTCCGACCGCTTACGTCTTTCAAAACATTATAATACCATTCGTAAAACGGGCTGTACTTGGTAGATATGGGCCAAGTGAACAATCTCTTCATTTCAGATCGTTTTCTTTTCTGAGCATTCATCGTAGTAAAATAACTATACTCGTCCATAGATTCGGATATATCTGGTAACAGTGTTGTCGTCTGTCCTTTGTATATGGCTGGTCAATCTTCTTCTCCACTGTACTCAGGAAAGGTATAGCTGGAATTATAAAACCATGGAGGGAATGTAAAAGTAGATCCTCTGGTTGGTGGTGTTGTCAACGTGATTCTTCTTGGTACACCTCGTCTATCGGTGACTATCATCGTCGGTATATATGTTGTGCTTTTTGGCGTTCTTTTGGTTTTAGAGACGCCATCGCCGGTTGTTCGAAGTCTAATTTTGGTCGTTTTATTAGCTTTTGTAACACGTTTCTTCCTCGTAGCATTGGCTAATTTGGTAGATTTTCGTTTAGTTGACGATTTAAGCTTTTGAGACTCGCACGATTCGATTTTTTCAGGAACTGCTGTTATTCCACTCTCCGAAGTATCTGATTCGGAATCTCCTTCTTGTGCAATAGTTGTACTTGCCCGTTGTGCAGTTCGTTTTTTTTTCGAATCGGATTCGTGCGATTCACTTTCCGTGCTCGAGATCTCACCTCCTTCTTCGTCGTACAGAAAATCACTCAAACTTTTCTCTAAATCGTTACTATCGCTTTCTACTTGAGCCAATACTGTTGAAATTGTGTTAATAAATGTATTTACCGCGCATATAAATACCTGAAAATAAGGGCGTTTTTGTTACCATTCGACGATGAATATTCTTTAAAATATTATTCGAAAACAGCGAAAGTTGTCATTTTGAATAGTAAATGCATGTACGAGAGTTTGGTAAATTTACCCAACGATCTAGCTAGTGATCGTTGATAGATAACGAAATGGTGTAGTTGTTCACGAGAATTTTATTTTCTCAAAGTCAGATGACAAATATCAAATATTACAAATTAGTTTTCTAATTTATTTTCGAATAAACTGAACGCGAAAAATTTATTGTATTATTGTTAATGGAATTTCTACGTTTGATATTATTATGGATTGTGTTTGGAAAAATACTACGACTTCTTCGTACAATTATTGGGCAAATGTTATAGCACCAAAAAGCTTTCATTGGTATCCTTGAAATAATATAATGATCATCACTTTAGCTAGTTTCATTCGTATTGAAAATATTACAAGAATGAAAATATTTTAGCAATGCTTTAACAAATGTATATTGAATAATGACAAAATAAAATGAATTAACCATTCTCTTTATAGGTAACCTGAGTGACCTAGCAGCTATAAAATCAGCTTCCCCTCTTCTCTCGTTTCCAAATTCTGCCCACTTATTACAAAATGCCAAATTTTCGTTACTATGATTTTACCCCCATGACAATAAAAGTCTGCAATCTACATTCTGCGTACCTGTTTTTTCTTTGTATGGGTGATATAGATGAAAAGGAATCGTTTTAATTTTTCAAAAGCAACATTTCAGAACGTTTAAAAAATTTTATCAATTCATTCATGATAACGTTTTGCTACATATTTAAAACTACAAAAAAAAAACCATCACAAAATTGATATGATGTTCGACTATACTTATACCACATCCCAAAGTTCTCCTTTTTTATTAAGAAATGTATCATTTTCATTAAGCATAGGCCAAGTATTATCGGTAAAAGGCAATAATGTAATATCAGGAAACGTGGGATCAGTATATTCTTCTGGATGTTCGAATCTATGTTTAGAATATCTTCTATCGTATTCGCTAATTCCCATGTATATTTTCGTATATTCGTCTGGAATTGCAAACGGAGTTGTATGATTTTTGAATAACTCGTCGTAGTCCAACTTTTCTCTATATTTAAACTGATAATGTATCCTTTCCATTTTTTGACTGTGATCACGAAGTGCTTCCCAGTTCCATTTAAAAAACGAGAAATATTTTTCGGGGAATTGCGTCATGAAAAATTTTCTCAAAGTTGTCAATAGTTGAAGATACGTCGTAGAGGTTACGTTGGGTACTGAATTAGTGGTTGAAAGATTGGTATTTTGAATGGTTGTAGCTTGTGTGGCTGGTTGATTTGTCGAAATTTCATCGAGTGCAGGCGTTGGTGTCGGATTGGTATTTTGAACGGTAGCTGCTTCGATAGTAGATTCGTTATTTATTGGTAATTGATGAACAACTTTATTAGTTAAAGAAAAAACCACGACGAATACCTGAAAACAAGTGGTTGTTGTGGTTACCATTGAATTTGTATCACTTCATTGATCTCGGTTTTATTTTTTTCGTCGTGATTGTAACGTCGATTTATGTGTAGATAAAGTGAAATAATGATGGTAGTTTTATATGGTATGATTGATAGGTGTAAGTTCCGAAGTGAGAAATAAGGGGTCGTTTCGTGATTAGGAATTTTATTAAATAGTAAAATAGCTTCGATAGTAAAGTAATAAAAGGTAATAATAAAATTACAAAATGAGATTAAGTATAAAATAATTAATAAAAATCAGACTTTAAATTAAATTAAATTGAATTGAAACCTATGATTTATAAAATTAAGAAGAGGTAGTCCAATTGATTATCTGAAGTTATTTCAGATGTATATCTACTCAAGTAATATGCAATTGATAACAAATTACATCAGAATACAAGTATCTTTTTTTTTCAATATCAAAAGCGAATAAATTATGAAAAAATGATATTTTTGTATTAATTTTATCATTTGCAATAAATTTATTCTTCAAAACAATTTTCAGCTTGTTGAATATCGACTAGGATGGCTCAGTTTCGATTTTTTTTTAGAGATCTTTAAATGGTGGACTTACAAGTGTTGCAATATGATCAATTCAATTTTTCCCCTTGCCAAAGCTTGCTTAAAATGCAGTTTTTGATCATTATAAAAGTCTATCTTCTTCGTATAATTCATTTTCATAAATTCTAATCCGACAAATAGTACATCAAAAAAAGTGGAAACCGCCTCCTTTGAGCCATTCCTGGCTATCCCACTGACGTTTATTGCAGGCTTATGAAAAATTGGTTATGGGATCAGAATGAAAATATTGTGTTAAACCGTCTGAAATTTATTTCTTACATTAATTTCGGAAGATAGGGACGTTTTTTCAATTAATTTTCTTCCCAGTTTTTCAAAAAATCGTGAAAAAAAATACAATATTGGAACTTTTTTAAATCCCTTGAAAAAAGGGGTTGGGTAATGGTGGAAAATTACTATCAATAACCGTGTTTGATGTGAATATGTTTAGGTAATAAGTTCATTTCAATAGAAGAAAAAAAGGCACTAGTTTAAGAAATTTTTTGAAAATATTTGAATTTGAAAAGTTTTACAAATTGAAAAAATTCAATTATGAACTAGAAATTTTTACCTGATGATCATCGTTTTAAGGTCATTTTGTAACTATTGTAAAAAATTCATTAGCAGATTTACTTACCAAAAAAAAAATTCGGTTCGTCCTAATATGGGTGTCCCTCTCCATATTGTTTAATTTATTCTTGCAATTTATGGGAACTTTGTATAGCTACCCTCCATGAAAATTCAAATAAGTATTTTTATATCGAAAGAATTTTTCTGTAGGTAGGCAATGTAAAATTATGTAAAAACTTCTTATTTAATTTGTATAAATATTTTTGTGCAGGTAGCAGCAGAGTATTCGTTCAAAATTATCACGAGATTATTCAATAAATTTTCTTCAAGGTAAGAAAATGATTTAATTTTATTTGAATAATTTTAAATTCCTTGCCCTTTGAGGTTATTCATGCAATCAAAATAACTTGCCCCTGTACATCGATGAATTTCGTAATCACATTTAGTGATTTCGACGATTTTCCTGCTTGCATCATTTTTATAGGTACAAAATTTTTCAAAACATGAATAATTCAAAAATAGAAGATTCGAATATCAGGGTCAATTTGCAATACGTATTAAGAACATTTTTTAAACACTAAATTACCGAGTCATATTGCTTTCAATGTTCGAAATAAGCAAATTTTTTTCAAGGGCAGTTTTTTAATTTTCAAAAATTTAACAAGATTAATTTGTATTTCACTTCTCCACGCCCAGAATTGATTCTTTAGAAATTTTACTGCGTAGATATTTTTATTACTCGTATGTATTTCGTAAATTTCGTCCGATAGCAATTTTGAAAAAGTTCTGCCCTTTTGAAAACTCTCGAAAAGCTGTAGTAGCTTTGTGAAAAAATTATCTAATATATCTGGTTAAAGATATGTTTCTACGTTTTCCCATTCATAAGTCCAGTGAAGCATTTCGTTATACTTATCTGAGATTATTGTTTCGTAAAATTTTCACTCTCGCTTTGTTCGAGATACAACTCGGAATATGCACTTTTATATTTTGAAACAAAAATACCAAAAAATTTTCGAACCCCTGCTTCTCCCTTCCAGCAGACGCACACTACATTTTGTTTCATGTTAATACACAAATGAAAATCTTTGGACATTGATACGAGGCTTATAAGAGCTGGTGCATAATTAGGCGCATTATCTATATTAAAAGTAATATTTCACCCTAGATGAAGGGCTTTCGGGCTTTGGCACCTCCATCCCCACTTGAAGAAATAAGTTTAAAATTTATCCTATCACAATTGGGTATTTAGAGCTTAAAAATGGTTCATTCCATATCGAAACGACCCAAAAGGTAACTCAGGGCTTCCGATGTCGCTCAAAATTTTTTTTCGAGGGAGGCTTGTAATTTTTGACCAATTACGATTTTTCATCAAACAGCTTAACTATGAAGGCTCATATTTCGAGATTGGTTAGACTTGAAATATATCTGTTTGCGCAGTTTTATAGCTAAATCCAAAGCAGATTTGGAATCGATAGTCAAAATTTTAAAAGGTCAAAGATGGAGCTTTTCTGATGAAAGATCAACTTTTCATGATGAGTATAATGGTTAAAAGTTTCCATTTACAAATCTGAAAAATTACTACAAAGAGATCTTTTTACGTTCGTTTCAACTAACTAATTTTTGAAATGGGATCTCAACATTCTTAGGGGGCAGAGAGGGTCTACACTTTTGCTCAAAGTTCTGAACAATGGAAAAAATGCAGTGGCATATCGATTTTTACTGATCTAAGGACGCTGAGTTCGAATATCAGCTTACTTTTTGATCCCACCAAACCAAACCTCCCTTCCCCCCTACTTGATTAAAATTCGATAAAATTGAAAAAATGAATTGACATATCGATTTTTACTAATTTCGGTTCGCTGAGCATGAATATCAGCTTAGTTTTTTGATCGGACCCCCCCCTCCTCCACACCTCGTCAACATGGTCAATATTTAGCAAAATTGAAAACGTGATGTGGCATGTCGATTATTACTTATTCGAGGATGCTGAGTTCGGAAATGGGCTTACTTTCACAATCCGATTCATCTGTACCAACATTTTTCAAATTTTTGGTAATTTGAAGGTCAGTTTAGAGCACGTGGGAGTCGGATCAAGAAAATGAATTGATATTCGATCTCAGTGGCCCCAAATTAGTATGAATCGATATGCTACACGTAATTTTCATCATTTTCCAGTATTTTTCCATTTTTCAGGTGATCAGGAGGCATTTGGGGGACGGATCCAAAAAATAAGTGAATATTCACGCTCAGCGACCTCAAATCAGTAACAATCGATATGTCAATTTGTTTTTTCAATTTTTTTAAATTTTGACTATATTGAGGGGGCGTGTACCAAGGTTATGTTGAAAAAATAAGCCTATAATCAAATTCAGCGTCGCCGAATCAGTAGGAATCGACATGTCACTTCACTTTTATCTTTTTTTTTTAAATTTTGACCGATACTGAAAACCCCTGTGCCCCCTGCCCCCTCCCCCCAGATGTGTTCAGATCGCATTTTGAAAATGTATTAGCTAAAACTTGCTTAAAAAGTTCTATTCGTGGTAATTTTTCCAGATTTTTGAATGATAGCTTTCAACCTTTATACTCACCGTGAAAAGTTGAGCTTTCATCTTAAAACTTCATATTTAAGCTTTCAAAATTTTGAACATCAATTTTGTATCTTTTTTGAATTACCAATAAAATCGTGCAAACAGATTTATCCTAAGTGTAACCAATCTTGAAATATAAGCTTTCAGTAATGAGAGCAGTTTGACGAAAAATCGCGTTAGCTCGAAAATTACAATCTAGAAAAGTTGAGCTTTCATCTCAAAAGTTCAAATTTGAGCTTTCAAAATTTTGAACCTCTTTTGAATTACCAATAAAATCGCGCAAATAGATTTATTTCAGTTCCAGCCAATCTTGAAATATGAGCTTATAGAAATGAGAGCTGTTCGACGAAAAATCGCGTTAGCTCGAATATTACAACCTAGTTCACTGAGGGAAACTCAAAAAATTTTTTTTAGCAAAATTGGTAGACCCGAGTTATTTTTTGGATCGTTTTGATATGGAATGAGCCTAAAGTGAAATTTCTTTGGTCTCACGTATCTTGTGCTGATTCATATCGATGTAAAAAAAAAATGTCGTGAATTTTCTAGAGCCAAGTGAGTATATCAAAGAAGCGAGGACTCTTTGGGCTCTTCGTGTTTCAATACGTAGAAGAATAAAGGTATATCGATATATCTGAAATTTAACGCATATGTCCTATCTGTAATCATCGCTATCGTCTTGAGGTCGCGGTGTGAAACGATGTGGAAAATAATTTTTAAGAAAATTCGATCCGTGTTCGTGCTGTTCAATGATACCAGGAGGAACATTACACGGCGTAGGTTTCAGTAGAGATGGATCCTTTTCAATTAAGTTTTCTACTCTGTTTATAAAATGAAATTTAGATTTGTGATGTGGGGGTATTGGAAACGGCGTTGATTCGGTTAAAGAAGGTAATTCAAGAGGTGTTTGGAAATTATTAACGGCCGCCTTGATTCGATCATTACGTAGCGTATAGTTCATTTGATAACGATAGTACCATTCGTAGAACGGTTCGTATTTAGGTTCGAAAGGTCTGCGAAATAATTTATGTATTTCATTTTTAATCGATTCTTGACTGTTGCTGGATCGTTTAAAGCGACCTCGAGGTTGAATTTCGTCGATAGATTGACCATCGAACGGCATTAGGCTAGTAATTAACGTAGGAAAATAGGTTATAGCGACGAATATCTGAAAAACAATATACGACGTTTGTCAGTTCGATTCTCACGTAATAACATTTCGAGGATTACAATTGTAGCGAATGGTTCGATGAGCGGAGAAGGGTTATAATGAAAATTTCACTTTAGAACAGAAAATATACGCGTGTAAATTAAACAAAGGACGATGATTTTTTTTTTAATAAAATGCCAAATTACATAGATGGTCATTTTAATGTGATATAAGGCGATCTAGTAATATTGAACATTGCTTCTAATTTATTAACAAAATGGAAGTATATCTTTCTTTCGCGGGGAATTTTATAAGGCGTCGGAGAGTATTCCATCGCATCGTAATCAGGACTCGTCGAAAGTCGCGGTATCGCTTCGATTCTCATAACTCTTCGTTTTATATCCCTTTGTTCGTAATACCACCATTCGAAAAATTCATCGTAGCCATCTTTCCAGTTGGCGTGATGCGCAGCTTTGAGCTTATCTCGCGTTTCCGGATCCATTGTACCGGCTCGTTTCACTATCCAGCATCGTGGATCAAGCGTTGTCGATGGTCTGAATGTATCCAAGTCTGCGATTATGTCGCGGAAATCCAACGGCAATGCTTTTTGATGCGTGAACTTAGGCAGAGTGTTTACTACTACGCATAAGAAGACCTGTAAACAATGTTCCCGGTCATATGCTAACTCAATCCGAGGGTATTCGATAGACTAATACAATCTCCAGAGGTATTCGTCGCTCGCACCGTAGATTGAAATGAAATGCTAATAAAATATCATGGAGTGATTTTGCCAATGATTTATGAATTCGGTACGTTGATTGAAAGTTCCCTTCAGTATTGAATAGAGAGGAGGGGGGACTTATTTTTGATCAGTAAGGAGTGTGGTGGAAAGGCAATTAAATATAGCTCATTAATTTGCGATGCGATGTGCCAAATTTTTCATTGTGCAAAGAACATAAGAAAACTTATACAAAATGTGAAAGTAAATAGTTCCAGGTGTGGCAAATTTTAGAAATTTACTGTAAAAAATTGTTCAAGAATTTTATGAACGGTTTAGCTGGGATCACTCCTGTCGGTTCAAATATGTGATAATAAAATACAAATGTGACTGGAAAATTTTATAGAATGAGGACAATGCGTTCCCTTCACTCCAAAACCATCATATTCAAGCGCAGAAAAAAAGTAAAATTGAATAAGCTTCTTTAAAAAATACATGTAAATAATTTCAAATTTGTAAAGATATCCAAAAAAAAAAAAAAAAAAAGGAAAATCGAAT
>FIZR01027345.1:0-18945 GCA_900060175.1 Ferrisia virgata | reverse complement strand
TTTTTTTACATTGTTATTTTACATTTTTTTACGATTTATACAAAATAATTATTTTACATGTAAAGGAACAACCCTGGCCTAGACCCTGAAACTCCATGAGCTCTTATCAGGTATTTTGGACGTTTGTTTACACTTTGAATTTGGTGTTTTTTCAGCATTTAACTGCACTACGAACATCCGATCAATTTTTACTTTAATAATCCGAAATAATTAATGTGAAAAGGGTTAGTTAGCCCTAAAATAAATATCAGATAGAGAATAACTGATACTTTCCTCTACTCGTATTCCTATTATTTGTTTATCGTTTAATTTTATTGTTACTTCATGTGTTATCAGGGTTTAACTTTGAGGTTACCTTTTAGCATAATTTTTTGTAATTTAAAGAATAAGGCGAGGTTCTCTTCTTGTAAGGATATTCTAATTTGTTTGTAATTTTACTATCATTTTGCGAGTCAACTATTCATTATTAAGTTCTAAGAATTTTCTTTTCAGTTACTTTTAATGTTATAAGAGTACCAAAATGGTTACCTTTTAGCACTAATTTTTTGTAATTTTCAAGATGAATTTTTGTTCCTTTTGCATTCCTATTTCTCGCGATGTTACTTTTGAATTGAAACTGAATCAATTAACTCATAATTTTTTCATTTATTTCGCCCAAATCTCATTCACTCATTAAATTTAATACAGCAAGATACAAAAATTTACGAACTGCGAAGTGTAAACAACCATTCAAAATATCTGATAAGAATTCAAGGAGTTTCAGGGTCTAAACACTAGTGCTAGATCGTACACGTTTAGACTTTGGGATGAGCAATTTTTTCAAGTTTTTTCGTAATGATAGACCACAATAAAAGACACCAAAGTTGCAAACTGGAGCTTTTTAGCTGGTTTCTAAAGGAAGATAAATATACACATTTGAAATATTGACACGAGCCAATAAAAATCGTCGATTTCAAACATGAGCTGTAAAAGTTAAAAATTGATATTTTTCTATGAACTTCACGTTTCTAAATAATACGGAGTTTAATTCAGTAAACCTGCGCAAAATCAAAATTAAATCTGTTTTTATACCTTCATCCTCCAAAAATTACACAAAATTGTTTCAAACAAATAATTCGAAAAATTTTCATCTTTTTGCATGAGAAACAACTGCGATGATTCTTTATAACCATACAGAAAAAGGAGTAAAGACCGACTACTTTATGATCAAACGAGCCAATTTTTTTCTCGATTTTGAAGTAGGCGGTGAGATTATTATAGCATATCGAATCCAGAATTCCAGACCCACGCTGCAATTGTTTTTGGTGATTGAAAATTTACTTGATAGTTTTTGAGAGTTGAAATCTAGAAAAATCAAACTTTTCAGATGGTAAATTTTCATTAACAAAAATTTATGCCCTTACCTTCCAATCACAAGACTATTTAAAATCAAAAATTAATTTAAATTACCTTTTCGCTGCCCGAATGCCATTTCTTATGTGGAAATGAGAAGAAAGGCTTAAGTCCTTCCCAAAATTTTGACCTATCTACGCATATGTTTACGGTTCATTTCAAATACCTACAAATTATAAATGAAGCTTTCTATAAACACAAATATCAAATATTTTTATTCATAAAATGTTGCAAATAATGTGTTTTAGTTGGTTACGTTATAGATATGTCTACAAGTCATAATTGAGCCTACTTTGAGGCGTATATTTACTGCAAGTTTTAATAATGTTGAATAATTTTTCCTACGAGGTATTTTGACAGACGCTTTTGAATCAAATATTATCTAAAGATTTCGATCGACTCAAGGCTCGGTCAACGAGAAAATTATCACTATTTTGCAAGGAGTGATTTAACAACCGTTTTATAAATTGCTTAAGGCTTATAATTTGGCAATTAAAAATCATGCAACCTCGAAAAACATTTTTTCAAATAGCATATTGACCCATTAAAAAAAAACAATTTACCACATTTGCAGCATTGACGTATCTCTCTATAGGCAATGGGATGAAAGTGTTTTTCAAATATCTTCAAAAGCAGCAGGTTTTTATGAAAAAAGAGGTGGAGAGGGAGAGTTGCCCGCTCGTTATACCTTAAAATTTCATTATGTATAAATTTTAAAAATTAAAAATCAAAAAATACACCTAGCACGTTTACAAAATTTCAATCATGAATCAAATTTACTTCGAACTTTAACGTTTATGTTTGTTCTTTATTTGCCTGCATATTTTCATTTTTTATTCATGGTTTTTTCAATGGCGTAGCTAAGAATTTTCCGCTCGTGAAACTCTTTCTGTGCCGCCCCTTTCACTCACTTGGACGCAACCCCCCCCCCCCAATTCGTTAATAATTGAGTATTCAAGATATGAGAACTAAAAGAGTATAATTAGTGCCCGAATAAAGCAAGAGCCAAAAACTTAAGAAATTTCAAAAATGTTAATCATTTTACATTTTTTAGGAGCAAATTTTTCTCAATTTGCGGCTTCTAAAACCTGTCGGTCTATAAAATTTATCGCCCTCGATCTCCACCTCCCACGACTTGATGAAGTTAAGTTACTGAAGTAACTTCAAGAGTGACTACGTTTTTTCTTGAAATGTATGCACTGTGCGATAAAAAAAGCTCAGCTTCCTGGAACCCACCATGATTACAATTCGTAAAGAAGCACACTTTGAAAATGGGCAAATGATCGTTCAAATCATAAATTAGTTATGTCAAAGTACTTCAATTTTTGCTGTCCCATATTCGCCCTCGCTGCACCACAGTGACTTCTTAATTTTCTAATGTCATCAGCATATTCTTGATTTTATCCCTTTCTTTATTTTAATGCTTAGTAGAGTTTTACGTATAAAACTATTAGTTCATGAGTATAGGTATTTGGTAAGTAGCTAAGTACATATAATTATATGCTAGCTATTTCAATAAAAAAAAAAATAATAAAGTATTTGATCTACTCACAGCAGGAAATTACATAATCAATATGTACGTAGCTAGGTTGGTAAAGGTATTTTGCATTGAGTAAGTCGTATTTTGAAATTAAAGAGTTAATGGAGATAATTGTTTACTTCATTTCATTATTCAGTAAAAACATTAAGCTTATAGCTAGGTAGGTTAGGTACCTAAATGTACGTATACGTACTTAATTTACCAGTGAAAATTATTCATTATAGACCTAATATCTTAATGTAATACATTTTAGTCACGCGATAAGTCGCATATTTTCAAAGCGTAATTTATACATAGAAGCATTAAATCTTAAATTATTTTCCCTTCATATTAATTCTTGATTTTTTGAAAAGTGAGCTTTAAAATATAATATGCCAAATGAGGTCGGTAATAGGTATGTCTATGAACACGCCTCAAGTTCGATTACGCAGGCGATTGTTGATTTGTTGGTCCTTATTAAAAGTAAATTGTGCTTCTAGATGTATTCACATTTACCCATTATAATGGCTTCAACTTGAAGTTGAGGTTGAGGATGAAATGTGTGGTGTAATTAACGAGCTTATAGCTTATTTATATTTTTCAGTTTTTTGTTATTGTTTTATTTTTATATTTAAGTCTATAAATTTTCTTTCTTATTTTTCGTGTTATTATTCGTATACTTACTTACCTTTGTAATTTACAAAATTTTAATACATAAATACATATTTAAAACAGTTAACGTTTCTAGTCCTGTAAGTTATCTACCTATTATTCGAATGCTAATTACCTATACACTAATCGGCTGTTTTATGTTAATTCTTCGAAACGTTCAAACGCATATACTTGTATATTACATAGCTACGAACCCAAGATGATAATTTTTTAAACCTACAACGTTACGCTCATGTTGGTATACAATACTGTATTTCACCATTATATATGGTAATATAGTACAAATATCTCTCCTACAGATAGATATACGGTCTATGCCGGCAATTTTCATAAACAAAAATACCTAGAAAGCAGATAGCCTTTTGTTTATTTGAATTCGAATACAAATACATGTATTGCATGTAAAATCTATCCATGCAGAATAAGATTATCCCTTTTCGAGCATAGCCCTTAAGGACATAGGCCGCCCACACGAAAAAAAAGTCAAGGGTTCGTACAGCACGTTGTACATCGGACTATGAGACGAGACGAACACCCTTTATACGAACAGAACAACACCCTTAATAAGCTTTACTTTTTCACCCTTGCACCGCGCGTATGGTATGGTGAAAAATATCCAATACACGGAAATTAGATATAGTGGGCGAGATGCGGTAAACATTTGCTTCATATATACATTACATATGTACCTAGACTAGCATGCTCGTGCTTCTTCAACGAACTCTTGATGAGTCATACTTGTAAGCAATGTTTGAAACTCGTGCATGTATATGATTAATGAGGTTTTGAGAGGGCGCCATTTTGATTTTATTAAATATCATTACGATAAGGAGTATTTTTTCATTTCTTTTCGTTCGTGTTAAAATTTTTCGATGTACGTAGGTGTACCTGGAGTCATAAAGAGTTCACAATTTGTTAAGAAATTATAAATTACGTAGGTAATGCATATAAGTATTGGGAAGTAAAACCAAAGGGTTTTTCTTGTAACATATAAAAGGGTTATACGGAGCACCTTATGATTCGATAACAATACAAATTTCATGTTAATTGAAAGTCTTCTAGATTAGTTTTTAAATCATTTTTATTTAATTTTATGCCCTATGGTGGAGTATTTTTTTTAATAGCATCAAAATACGTGTTACAAGAATGAACTTTGCGTTGCAAATTTGCCATATATGCAATGCAAGTTGTACTTGGTGATATGTACTCATGTACTGTTTTCTTCTCATCATTTCATTGATTTTCCAAGCTTAAAGCGTGTTATTAAAAATTTATTATAAACTTGAGATTACCTATGCGTGAAAATTTTGCATGTTATTTGGTACAAGTTGTGTTAGATGAAATATTTTCGTTGATTCGTTAATTTTCAAACTCAAAAGCAGACACAGGATTTTACCGTGTTTGTGTCATAAATAATCAATAATGATTTACATTCCTATTAAATTAAAAAAAATTTGAACCACTAAAATCATAATTTTCATATGTTTTCATTACTTTTCCATGTTGTAATCAAGCTACTGATAACCCTTTCAATTTTATTAGTGATAATTAACAGCGCACTCTAGGTGGTTGTTTTACTTCCTAATTTCAAGTATATAGATGTATGCGCACAAGGATGGTCCTTATTTTCAATCTTGTGGAATTTTTTCTCTCCCACCCCAAAGTTGTTCCTTTTTATGAGAAAATAATTCCCTATTTTTTACTTTTTTTATTTTTGAAAATCAACCCGTGCTTGTGAGCCCCTTCAGTACAATAAGGGAGCTTATATGTGAAAAAATGGGAATATGTAACAAAATTTTTTTAACTCGTATTTTTGTGTCCAGGTCCCTTTAAGTGGTTTCTTATTGAGAAAAAAACTTTGTTGTGCTATTTAACCCCTTCTTATGATGGTTTGCATGGAACCCAAAACTGAAAGAAATAAAATTATTATTCACAATAAAAGATTTCATTCGGTATATTTTTTCAATTAGTTCATATAGTATGAAGCACATCATAAAAGTTTACCCTGTATTTGAAATCAACATTTTGGCATGCAGGGACCATTCCCTCTCCCTGTGTAAAGAATCTTTGATTTCAACCAAATTCATAATGGTTGGTGGTTGACTTTGCTTTGAATATGGAATTTTATGCTCCTAACTGGAGAGAAAAGAACTGTGGGTACTGAAAGCATAATTATACGCGATTTGTCACTCTTATATTGATACGCTAAAAACGTAGTGTACAATAAGCATTGAAGAGCTAAAAAATTTCGATTTGTGTAATTACATCTCTTTGGACCATCAGTATTTCGACCTGGCACCATTTTTAACCATCAAACAGGAAGTGGAAAAATTAAAAAAGCTGCGGACTAACCCTAAAACTGAGATGTTTTATTTGAAAAAATATAATGAGCAAGCCTATCGCCTTAAATACTGACCGAAAAATATTTGTTTTCTTGGAGAAATGAATGCTGAGTCCCAACTATTGTTCAAAATTTTTGCATCGCAGTACGTTCTACAAAGAAATTAATCTTTACATGTTGAATTTGAATAATTTGGGATGGTTAATGATATTAGGTAATTTCAGTAATCACCAAATCAAAAGGTTGACTGTATCAAAAGGTTGCCTACATTGTGGTGTAAAAATGTTGGGCAATAAAATTTAGAATTCATCTTCCCGAGAGATAACATATTTTTGGCGGGTATTCAAGGTATTAAATTCGTTTATTGCACTTTTTAGAAAAATAAACAATCCTGATTTTTGTGATCTATAGCTTACTGGTATGTGGTTAACAGTTTTAATTACGAAAACATAATCAAAGAACTTCGGTTTAAAGTTCAAAAGAATGAAAAACGTATTTATTTGTAACAATGAGTAGTTTTTGAGTGGTCTCTGAAATCTCCAAAATTGTCCGAGCCTATCTACCAAGATTTTTTTAATTGGTAGATTACTTTATTCAGATGGAAAGTTTGGATCTGAAGAGGAATACCAATTTTCTCCTATATTCTGATCAGGCTTGAAATTTATTCTGTATTTTATTCACTTACCTAGTACCCATAATTAAGTACATAAAATATATATGAATATGACCTATAACTTTTCAAAGTTTATAACGATTAAATTCTGACTTGAATATAATTAATTAGGAAAGGCACTATTAACGTTGAAGAATGTTGATTTTTGTGTTTAGTAGGTACATAGCACAGCTTATCGTTAACATTTCCAATTATCGTTGAAATAAAACAGACGTGCGAGACACCGCGCTCACCTCTATAATCTACTTATCTAAGTTCAAAATAATTATAGATACTTACTTAGGTACATAAGTCTGATATGCAGTTTAAGTTTAATGCTTGTGGTATTATCTGAATATAAATTGATTAAAGTAAAAACTTTCAACGTTTGATCCTTGTTTTTTTTTTTTTTTATTTAAATATATATAAGTTACAACACTTTCTGAAAAGAATTTTAATATTAATTACACCACATGTACTTATAAGAATAAGGTAATACAGTATTACTAAGTATTTCATCATTTCTGAATACATTTTTGCTTCATACGAATTCTGCGATTATTAGTTACAATGGCGTTGGAATTGTTAGTATAGGCAGACCAAGATTAAAGCGAGGACTGAAAGGCTGTAGCCCCTGGTCCGCCGTTAGGGGCCAATTTCTGTATTTTAAATCAGTTTTTTCAACAGTGCAAAGCGTTAGTCTGATCAGAAAGAAAAGTGTTTTGCACGAAAAAGGGAAAAATTTTTCATCCTTGTTTTGCTAGGGCAATTGTAATTGTTCGCCTTTCCCTTTCTCGAGTTTTATTTCATACCTAAGCATAAACTTTATCCAATATCTATGTTTTACCATTAACATGACTCTAAACCTTGATCAAATCGGTCAGGTATTTTTAAATGGAAAATTCCGCTTCAACATAAACAGTGTTAGAGTCCAAAATTCCAGAGGATGTGTAAACCTACCAAATATTTTCAAAAATATATTCTTTGGCTCCTTAACCAAGTTTTACTGCTACCAATCGTTGTTTATGAAGGGGAAAAAAACAGAATTTGAGTTAAAAATTAGAAATATATTGTAGTTGAATTTTTTAATAGCTTCTCTTCACTTTCCTAAAAAAGGCACGTTTAAAGAAATATTCGAATCGATTCATTTTATAACGTTTTGAATTTCATATGCCCACAAAATGAATGAAAAATTATTTTAAGGGTTGAGGTGAGGATGAAAAAAAAACTGGGGACCCTTAAAGCTACCATCAGCATCAGGTCTCATATATTCTTAATCTGGATTTGGGTATGGTTAGACACACCAGCTACGTCAAACTTGAAATTCTCCAATTTTTTACATATTAGAGAAACACACTTTTTTACCCACAGCGTGGGATTCTTAGAAAAACATCACTAGCATATTGATTGAATTTTGGGAGTCACTAAAGGTAATGGTTTTGTTGTATTAGTGTTTATTTATGGTGCACCACTAGAAAGTTTTTTTTTACAGCTAGTAATTAAACAGATAAGATTGAAATAAAGTGGTTTAAGGTCAATCAGTGTACTTGTAAACAAAGCATTTAAATTGATTCAATGTTCGGTTACCAAATCGAGCTCAACATACAGAAAAAACTGCAAAATAAACAATAATGTGAAAAATTTTCAAAATTGCACATAATGTGAATGTCGGCATCAATTTTTGTAAATGTGTTGCAGCAAGTAGCAAACGATGATTATTAAGATGAAATTAAAATCCTCTAATCTCAACTTAAATTTCAAAATTTCTGTCAAACTTCAATATTTTTAAATTTTACATGCATTTTGAAATATTTATTTGTGATTACTTCGTTGAAGTTGAAACTGTTTCAAAACTAGGGGAAAACCTAAGGTTTTATTACTAACAGTATTTTTTGTTTTAAAACGGTTTTTGAAACTGCTTCAATACAATTTTATAATTGTTTCAATGCGTTGAAACAATTTCGAAGCTGTATTGAATCAGTTTTCAAAATGTTTCAAAACAAAAAATACAGTTTTGAAACAGTAATGAAACTTCAGATTTTTCCCTACAGTTTCAAAATCGTAACTTTGCAGATTTGGACAATAGTTACTTTGTGCGTTTGTTTTGAACTTTATTAGCGGCTAGTTTTTAGTGTTGATTTGAAGTTAGGCCTATCTTTCTTCATTGCAGTTTATTTCATGTTTAAAACAATGAAATTCTGATTTTTATCAGTGAATTTGTTTTCTAAAATTATAAAATTTCCAATATTTATTGTTTCAGTAGTTTCTTAAATTGATCAAATTACAATTTTTTATTCTAATTCACCTTTCAAAATGATACGAGTTTAGTTTTTACGAGTTTATCTCTTCCTTCGCATATTTTTAGACTGAATTACCCACGTTTTACCGAGTAATTGTAAACATTTCATAATTAGGTTTCGATTCATGCAAAATTATTTTCTAATATATGAATCGATGGCTTAAACCATGCAATTTCAAGTGGTGTGCTAGAATTTTTGAGAAAAAAATTTGATTTCGGCATTTTCTTTGATGAATTTTCCTAAAGGCCCACCAAGCACGTCCTTGGAGCGCCTAATTTTCAAAAGCTGTACTGGATGGCAAATTTTTGAAATTTGCTGTAATAATCGCTTAAATAAACTTTTATAATGGCTATGTATACCTAATTTTACATTGTTTTGATTTTTAATTTTTTCTTTTTTACACAAAATAAAATTTTTCCTACTTTTCAGAGAATTTGAGAGGAGAGGGCATTTAGTTTAAAAAGTAGGAGTATGTACGAAAAAAATTTCAAAGAGCCGCGTTTTCCTGTGCTTGGAGTGGCAAAGAACCTAAATCCACCTGTGTTTCTTGACCAAAAACACTAGGAAAAAAATGCAAAAAGTGTTTACAATTAGCCCGATTGGCGTTATAACTTTACAATTATTACATTTGCTTTTCATGATCACTGCATACTCCACATTTTAGAATAATTTTAAAGCATCTGTATTCTGTCTATTGTGTATTCTTAATTGTTGTAATTGGTTCAATATAAAGTGTTATGAATAAAAAAATTATCAATTAAGTACCTACTTCGAAAACTTTCTATGGAACTGTGTAAAAAATGTTTTAGTTCGCTGGGGCCATTGATTAAACTTCTGCAGAAAATATGGCTACTACAACTAACTGCAAAACTGTTTTAATTCATTTGAAAAATATTTAAATTGCATTGTGACGTCCTGAGACGGTGTTATTACAATGAAACTACTTCAGTGCCATTTTAACTTTTCTCAAACTACTGAAAATTTGACAACCAATGCCAAAAATGGTATACCCCACAGCATTGGTTGTTTTACAGCAGGATATATTTTTTTGATGCCGTTTTTGGCATTGGTTATTTGAAATTTTAAATTTCACATGCCAAAAATGGCTACGGTTGTTGGCTTAATGTTAAAATTGTTTCTAGCAAAAAATATGGTTTTAAAAGAAAATGAAATGACAGATTTTCAAAATATGTTTTGGTTTTAATTTAACTAACACGAAAATTTTCCAAATTTGCATATAGCTCTAGCGTGGTCAAGGCATAATGCTGCGTTATTTATCTAAACTTTAGCTTCAATAAATATTTTGAATGTCCAAAAAACTTTCAACCACGAGTAATTCTAATAACTTAGGTTTCAATGCATGCAAGTTGTCATTTTATATTTTAGCAATGGTTGATAAAGGTATTCACTTGACTTTAATTTTAAAACATTGGAAGACCAACGAATATATACAATCAAGTACTATTATTATCTATTAAGGTGGGACCAATCTCTGAGGCAGTATTTTTTAGACAAATGAATTTTCACATTTTTTCTCGTTCAAAAATTGATAATAAAAAAGATTTGAAATAATGGAACAGTTGAATCCATTTGAATAGATACTCAATCGGAATTTTTGCCATTTTTAAGAAATTTCAACCATAACAGTTCCGTTAAAAGTTTCTGCAGGATTTCTCGAAAACTATTGAACGGAATTCGATGAATTTTGGATATGTTTTAAAAAACAATACCCCCGACAGATGAACATAGCCCTTTTTTTGATTTTTTTTTCACCTAGCGAGAATATTATCATGTTAAACGAGAACACTTTTTCTGAGTTTCTTCAATTTCAAATAATTTTGACCTAAAGTAAAAAATTAAAAAAAGGCCTCTCTGTACACGTATTTGGGATACTATTTTTTACAACAAATCCGAAATTCATCGAATTCCGTTTCGTCGTTTTCGAGAAATCCTGCAGAAACTTCAGACGGAACCGACATGGCTGAAATTTCTTTAAAATGGCAGAAATTCCGATTAAGAGTCTTTTCAATGGATTCGACTGTTCTATTACTTCAAATCAATATTTTTCTGTGAAATATGCTTAAATATCTTGTATTAGCAACGTTAAAACGAAAAAATAACGCGAAATTCATTTCTCTTAAACACACTGCCTCTGACAAGAAAAGTATACCATGAAAAAAAAACGCGAAACGCGAAGTCTCACCTTAAGATGGCAGAGTTCAAAACGCCTGTAGAAGAATATTAATCACAACCTAAAAACACTAAAACACATTACCAAATATTTGAAAAATGTTAACGTTGTAAAAAGACCAGAAAAAATACATTCAAGTGGCATGAAACGTAGGTACAGACAGGTACGTATGAGAAAATATTTAGCCTAAAACCAAACTCCATAACGAAATTACTATTCACGCTGAAAATACCAAAATGTTGGTTAGGCTAGCCAATACGTACAGCGAGCGTATAAGTTATACACTAGGCTAACAAAGCAGCTGTGCTATGCCTATAGCTAAGCATGGCTATCAAGAATGATGCGCATTTTAGGATATGCTTGTACGTATACGGGCTCCGCTACCACTTTCGTAATAAATGGCACGGGAATGGAAAAGACATAATGATGTACGGTTATTGGGAAATTTCAGGCTAAAAAGGAGATTACGTAGCGAGCGTGCAAGACGAAGATAAACAGAATTGGAGAGTGGAAAACATCCGACAGAGCGGGAATGGGAATCGTTTATACAGCGTGTTTGAAACGAATGCGGCGGCGAAACACGACGAGTAACGACGAACATGAAAGAGGAAAAAAAATACCTACTCGTAGAAAAGGACGGAATTACGAAATTAACCAACAAACCCGACAAAGATGCCGAATTATATGGGTTTTGTAATGCGAAAGTGCGACAAAGATAGAAAGCACGAGGGAGATGGATGGAACGAGTTTTATAACAAGGTGAAGAGAAAGGAAGTTACACACAACGCTAGCGGCACCGATGTTACCGACGTCGACTGCCTTTTTAATAATTGTGCAGCGTTGCCAAACCGACGTTGGGTTTTAAATAGGAAAAAGCGCCGTGTAATAGAAATCACTTGAAGAAATTATTGTACACAGGGGTTACCAAACGTCCGTGCTGTACAACAGATGGTAAAGGTGTGGCCTAATGGAAGATTTTATGAAAGTGTTTCGTTGCAATATGAGCTGTTGAATCGAAAAATCTGCATACGATACGTAGATTGGTAATAACGTACGGCGAATTTGTGCGTTGATTATCGATAATAATCCGAATTCAAGGGTATTTGATATTCTATTCAAATTTACAAATAAATTTTCATGTTAACATTTCTATCAACGTTATAAAATACCAGTATCGATGAAATACGATGATTGATGATAGAATGACTTAATGATTGTAGTGGATTTATATTTTTATGAAAAATTTTAGTTAGTATTTTTATTGTAACAAATTTACGTGCCTTCTAGATTTTTATATCAGATACGCAGTCTTTTTAAATCGAATGTTGAAAATAAACAGAATAGAACTGAAAAAAAATTGAAAATGTGCACCTATCTAAATCTTGAAATTAACAAAAAGCTTCAAAAAGTTTTCCAATATTTTAAACAGCGTAATAATTATAAAAATAAAAATAAAAAAGTCTGTGGCGCCATCGCGTTTATATTTTTTCCTTTCTAATGAAGTGCAAACATCCCGCCAATCAATACGTTCGTTTGTACCACGCGAGCGCTCTCTATTCGTTTGATTATCGCGAATAAAATGCGGCTCTTCGTGTACATAATCTGAATTGTGAAAAACAAGAGGAAAATCATTTTTGTACCCTTGAGAAAAAGAAACCTGAATTCCTACACTCTGAGCATTTTTATTGCAAAATTTCATTTTTTTTTCTCTCATTGTACTTCTACTTACCAATTATTTTCATTCTTTAAAATTGCAAGTAAAAATGAATAAAATTTTTAATAGGTATGAATGAAACAAAATTTGAAAAATGCGGTTAATGAGCAGTTAACTTAGTTGTAAGATTTTCACGATTAATACTCGTATTTTAACCTTCCATATTGATATATGTCTAGAAAATTATTCAACTCGTGCGTACGCCAAGATCTAGAGCTGGGCTTGTGAAATAAACAACGCCAATACAAAAAAAAATGATAATATTAGAAAAAAGATTACAGTAGATTAAACAAAAACAAAAGAACAAAAGCAAAAAAGGATTAAGTTTTTGATGTTGAGATGTAATTTTCAGCACCGGAAATTCTTAAAAATTCGTTTAGTTTATACAAACTAAATGAGTAATTATTAAAGAAGAAACTAAGACTACGAGCCAGGTTGACGGAAATTGCGTATTGTTTCACTAAGGAAAAGAAAAAAAAAACAACAGATATGAAAAAATTACTCCCAGAGCTATTTGACATTTCCATGTCAGATTTGGGACTCTCTCATTTGCTGCAATCCCTTCCTCATTGCCCATAATAATTTTATAATAATTTTAGTAATTTTTCTATTATTTTACTCCACAAAGTATCTGCAAAACTGATTTGTTTGGAAACAAATCAGTTTTTTAATTTTTAGGAGCGTGACGAAAAGGCAGCCAAATATTTCTAATTTCTAGAAGCAAAATAGTTTTGAAATTTTGTTATTTTTTTAGTTTTTTTTTTTATTATTATTAATTTTGAAGACAAGAGTCAAGTCGATTTTTGGACAATATTAATGATGCTCAAATATAGTTTAATAAATGAAACAAAGAGCCCCTTACTTATACTTCATAGAGTTTTTATTGAAAACTTGGGCACCTTGCTTAGGTGAGAATCTACCTCTGTATAATTACAAAAACCAAGTACAGTTTTAGTTTCTCGACATTCTCATTTTCTCTATTTCGGTAACAGAACTAACGTGTTTTTAAAAAATTTTAGGTGGTTATTCTTAAAATAATTTTTTGTGCCAAAATGCTTTTTGTTTAGAAAAAAAAACAATACGCAGGTATATATAAATAACGTTGATAAAAGTATAGGTTATAGAAATGAACATTCTAAGCTGCATCGAAGTGTATTAAAAAATAATAATTTTTACAAGGCTATTACGAAATAAACATTTTAAACAGAATGATTATAGGTAGACTACATACGTATTTGAGAGTTGATTGCGGATTGATCGTGATTCGTGATTTAATAAACGAATCACGTACAATTATTCGTGTATACGTATTTGTCGTATAGTTGAAACATTCGGTCAATATATCTATCGATACATTCATAATTATTTAGATGTAACTGTAAGACACTATTTCTAACGAGTTGATTCATTTTGAAAATTGAAATAACAATTATTTTAAAATACTGCGCTAAATAAAGGTGTATAATTTAGCTTCATAAATGTTTATGAGCTTTCAGCTAGCTTAGATACGTACATCTACCTAATTCTAACTTTAATATCTAACTGTACTATGAGTAATACCTACAAGTATATCTTGCGAACTAATAAATTACCTATAATTATTACGTATTTATGCAGGGATGGATTCACGTTTCTGCAATCTGTGAGCATATAAATTTTTTGTCGCTCTTGATCTGATCTCTTAGAGATGTAATAAAATATCGTCTTTAAAATTAAAGCGTTTGCACTTATAAATTTTCCCAGTTCATCAGGGTCATAATCAAAGAGCGTGATAAGTGTCAAATTTTTTTCACAAAATAAAAATTGAATTGTGGTTCATTCCAGGTCACATCGTCCACGTTTTGATTTTCGGGCCAACGATTTTTCCCAAATTTTTTATAGTATAGTAGACTACGATGAAAAAACACTAAAGGCGCAAACCGGAGCTCTCTAGTTAGTTTCTAAAGGAAGATATGAGCATTTGAAATTTTAATATGAGTCTAAAAATCGTACATTTCAAACGTGGATTTCTCGGCAGTGATAGATCGTAAGAGATTCAAATTTCTTTCAAATAAGATGGGCCTGTTGCGAAAATTTTTCACAAATATTGTCAACTTGTCGTAAATGAGTATAGATTGCGATTTTAATCATTTATATGAATTTAAAATTTCGATTTTTTTATTCATAATTTAGCTTAGTTGTCATTTTGACATTCTTTTTCTTTAATAAACTTCTCGCGGTTGATGATCTGAAATTTGAAATTTTGAACCCTGAATTTGATTTTTTCCTTTTTTTATTTCTGACATTCCAATCGTTCCATTAATCCATCGATATATTTAAATTTTCAATTCTTGAAGTTGAACTGAGGGCTATTCATTGTTTACCTTTATCTGAGCATCTAATTTCCACTCAAACCTGTTTAAGATCCTGTCCTTGTGACCTATCACTATTATTACCAATTACCTGTTGTCAAGATATTCCTCATGATTTTAATTTGAATTAGCTGATCTAAAAAACCTGCTTCAATATGTTTTATTTTTATTCCACAATATCTTCATTCTTCAACTACTGGTCAAAAATTTTTACGATCAAAATTATGACCTCTGCAGAACATGCCCATTTATCTTATCTTGTAATGAAATTTATCAAAATTAAAACTTTTGATACCGTTTTGAATTTTTGAGCTTGCTTCATTTTGTTTTTGATTACTGCCATATTTTAGTGGCATAGAAGGATATTGATAATTAGCAATTTATTTCGAAATTTGCATTGAAGAATTTAAATTTTGAATGTGCGCGCGTATGACAAAATAAAGCTATCGTATTGAATGATAAGAAAAACGCTTCAACGTTTGCATCAAAATCAGCTGACCTTAGGGTGATCCAAAATTGAAGTTTTGAAGTTTTTTTTTTAGAAGTTCGAAAGTTTTTCATTGAAGTAAAAACCATTCCGCACTCCCTGAGAACATAAGCTACGTTTTAACGTATTAATCATGTTTGTACAATGCTGGAATAGGCTGCAATCTATTCCAAGGAATAATTATGAAACCTAAGGTTGATCTGATTTGTTTACATAAAAAGCAACGCTTTCGTCGCTTTCCACCAAGATCAAAGTCTGTGTTTGTCCAAAATTGAATTTTCGAAACTTTTTTTTTCAAAAGCTCTAAAGTTTCGCCACAAAATGAACATCATTCCTGTAAAAACTAAAAGTTGGCGTTTTTCTATGACGTCTACGCTTAAAAATTTTGAAAAAAATATACACTGTACATTTTTTTATGTTTATTAATATATCCGAAAATTAAGATGGCGTTTTTTCTTAAACACGAGAAAAAAATTTCAATGTTCCATAGAAAACGCAATTTTTCATTTTTAACGTTGAAAATTAGTGAAATAAGAGTACATTTCACTGGTTTTGGTTTTTCAGAAATTTTTTCGTCGCACAAGTAGATACAGGCTGAAGTTATTGTTTTTTGTTAAACAAAATACACACAAATGCATAAAATGCACTAATATGCAGTTTAATGCAGTAAAGCTTGCGGAAAATCAAAATAAATTTTGTTTTTATACCTTTACCTTCCTAAATAGCAAAAAAATTGTCTCAATCCAATAATTTCAAAATTTTCACTTTTTTACATTAACAACACCTTTCATAATTCTTTTTAACCACGGGCGAAGGAGGAAAGACTGACTTGTCTATGATCAATTGAAGCCAATTTTTTAATCCAAATTTGAAGGAGTGAGTTTATACGAACAGCTTTTTTCAAGATTCGCTACATTAAACGTCATAGTTAATATTAGTGTATTTCATGCAGACCCGTGGCAAAACTCGGGCAAATCGGGCAATGCTCGAACTGGCTCAAATATTTGTCCACATTGAAAAATCTTTCAATTTTTCCGCTGAATTTTAGGATCAATTATTATTTTCTACAAGATATACTTCACCGCAAAGAACAAAAATTTTGTGTACAAATTTTTATTCCGAATAATGGGCTACGCTGACAAATTCTAATTTGGCATGTTGTTTAGTATCCATTTGTAATAAATTCTGTTTTGTATGCTTTCTTTTTTTTTTTTTCTAAAAATATTTCACCGTTGATGCAGAGATATGGGTATAAACAGGATGAATTTATATGTTCACAGATCGTAAGAAACGTGAATCCATCCCTGCATAAATACGTAATTATTAGGTAATTTATTAATTCGAAAGATATACTTGTAGGTATTGATCATATTACAGTTGAGTATTAAAGTTAGAATTAGGTAGATAATAGGTATACTTATCTAAGCTAAAAGCTTGTAAACCTTTATGAACCTAATAATTGATAACTAATGAATTTTTTTATAAAATGAAAAATTGAATTTGCCAAGACGAAAGAAATTACATGTAGAAATTGTAAATGGCTTGAGTGAAATGAGGACGAAAATTTTGAGAATTTTTGTTTAAGTTGAACGAGTTATACTAATACCAGGTGGAATTTTGTTTTGATTTGAATTTTTTTATTTCACAAAATTTACAAAAATATAAAATAAATGTACATAATTAAGAATGTACTTCTTTAATAGTCAGTAAAAATTAAGAAGAAATTTAAGCTGATTCATATGTCAAAAGTACAGTCAGTATCATCCTGGGATTTACTGGCATACTGGAAGAAATCTTAGGACTCTATACGAAACCTTTGAGTCCTCTCCAACAGCTAAAATTTCCAACTTATAACGTTTTCTTTGATGCTCGATCACCAGAAGATTATCGTTGTCTATCAACGTGAATATTTACGGGGTCCCATATCAAGTATAACTCATACCAATTCGTGTCTAGTTACTTGCACCCTTGGAACTGTTTTTTGGTCGAAGTTGGAGATTTAAAATGGTAAGAGACAGCGAAATTACAATAATCGTTTGAGAGAAAAGATTGAAAATTGATAAGGATTTGAACTGTTGAGAAAATTTACCGTGTTTTGACGTTTAATTTTGAATCAAGATTTAACTGTTATTTGAATTATAAACTTAAAGTAATAAGGTAGACTTTGAAACATTTTTTTAAACATCTTGCAATAAATAAATAACAATTATTACTTACAAATTTGCTTTCTTATTTTCTTTAAGTAAGGTTACTTATTACTTAATAAACTCATTTAAAGAAACAAGAAAGATAAGGAACAGAAATTGTAATAATTATACTCAAGTCTAGAAAAGAGGAGTCGGAAAATAAAATTCTGCAGGGTGTTTTTGAGCATTAAAAATTGATTTGACCAATTTTTCAGGCAAATTTTTATCCGATTAATAAAAATTCTGCGGGATAAGTTTGATTCTCACACTCTCTTTGGTGCAGGTTTTCCCAGCCATCATAAAAGTTTTAAACGTGTGAAAATTATAAAACGAGCGTAAAATGAATTCGTTGCAAATATAAATATGAGTATTTTGAGATATAAACACTGAAACGTATTCGCTCAAAGCTCAAACTCAAGTGTTTCATAATATGTAGTTAGGTACTTACGTATAGATATTGTATTATAAATTTAATATTAGGCTATCAACCATATTACGATAACGCACGTGATTGAAATATGATTTTTTCATATTAATCTCGGATCGTGTTTTTTAAACTGGCGTTTCAGAATAACAAATCGTGCTGGTAAAAACAATTACTTACTAAAATATCTATCCATACTTACGTATTGTAGTATTGGAAAATCGTAACACACGATAACCTATTTCTTGGAAAAATTATTCTACCAAATTAGCTAACATATGACGAGTTTACGAATACTTACGAAATTACTAATTTGGTTACGGTATGCGAGCTTACTTTCCGAATTAGTATCTAATAATCTACATGAGATATGCAGACTAGCGATAGCGAATCATTTCCGCAGACTACACGACTTACTCTGTAATGGCGGTGATTGTTAATATTCAATGTTTCTTACTTCTTTCGGACATTCATAGGCCTAATTTAATCATTAAAAAGAACCCGTTGTACACAGAACTGGCAAAAAGTAAATGCATAAATTATTAGTGAGATAGATTTGAAGATCATTTGAACTACGCGTATTTTGAAATATTGCAAAATTAAAAAAAACAAATAAATAGTTTGATTTGGTTGTTAGGAGAGGAGCAGGGTTGGCATGTAGAATGTAAAATGTAGAATATGTAGAATAAGTAGAATAAGTGGAAAACCATTCAAAA